>LTAE01002611.1:0-29099 GCA_001647135.1 Pontederia paniculata | reverse complement strand
CTTAGTTCCCCTTGTGAGAAGGGTCCAAGAGATCTTGAGCGATTACATGTAAGAGGTTGTCTCCTTGCCCTCAATGCAAAGAAAGGAGAAAGTTGTAAGGGAGCCTTCGCCCTTGAAGAAGGAAATATAGATCTCCGAAGATCTTGTGGGAGAAGATCGGAGCGGGGACGTAGGCCAGGAGTTCGGCCGAACCTCGGTAACAAACTCGTGTTTGTGTTTTTCTCTCTACTCTCTTCTCTTGTGTTCGTATTCGCATATATATGCTTCCGCTGATATAACACATCTAGGTTAATACTAAAAGAGAGCAAAAGATGTTAATACACCAATTCACCCTCCCCCCCTCTTGGTGCTATCTAGATCCTACATATAAATGTCATATTCAGTTGATGAAGATCACAAATTTCTGCATTATTTACATAATTATGTACAACATACTTTTTTTTTATCAAATTGTACAACATGCTTTTAAAACCGTTAGTAGGAAAATCGTTTGAGAAGATAGAGATGGGAGCTAATAGCCCCGGATTTAATTTTTAAAGTCGTCATATTTGGCCAAGGTTATCTTTTTTTGCTCGCGCCCGAATATCGAACTAAACATGTGCTAGCAGTTTTGAACACCGATCAATCAATTTGATATAAAAGAATTATGTTCAATGAAAAATGAATTAATTGGTTTCTTTATGAATTTTAAATGCTTCTTTATTTTGTCTAATGATATATGGTATTCCTTCAATGATGATGGACTTTTATATGTCATTATACAATGGATTTATATAAATTGGGCAATGCAAAAAAAATGCATTTAGACCAATTGAACGTCTTTACTCCTTAGACAACAAGAAATTCCAAATCATAATAAAGTAATAAATAAACTGAATTTCAGTCATCGAAAAATAATTTTCTAACCAAATAATTATAAATCATGCTCCAAATCTAGAAAGACACAAAAAACCATATGAATTCTAGACAACATCAAACAACCCTATTATTATTTAAATTCCTCCAAAACATAAAATATAGTTGTCATGCTCTGCTTGCATTCAAATGAGCATGATCCTTTTGTCACCGTCCTCTCATTCATATGAGCATAACCCATTTTGCCCACCTAGATGCATATTCACAATTGCATAGCTCATCCTCCCATATAGCACAATCTCCATGTACTCATAAAGATATAAAATGAGATAGCAACAAGAGTTGGGGTAATTGATAAGCAACTATTCTTCCCTTAAGGAGATCCCGAGTTTGAATCCCTTCGTACATAGCACTAGGATTCTCATGTCGTCATAGTTAGGCATGCGACTCGGGGCGATATAGACTAATAGGGGCAAAGCCCAAAAACTATGATAATAATAAAAAAAGATCTAAAGGAGAATGACTAGTTTGGCCTTCTCACCAACTAATATTGCATGACTTTTAATAATACATATTTACTTATTAATTGTAATATTTAGTGAGATGCATTTTTTTAGGAATAATGCATAATACATATCATGTAGCTAGATTTAGAGTTAGAATTTCGTGCGTGCTCATGCTAATCAATCTATGCTTGGTTGTTTCGTACCTATGCTTGGAAAAATTATGTCATATCGTGCCAAAAATGACATTCAAGTGGCCAAGTCGGCTCGACCTAATTTCGGTTATACCAAGCCAGGCCGACCGAACTTAGCCATTTTTAATTTTTAATACTTTATATCATATAATATAGTATTTAATATAATTATATCATAATTAGTAATTTAATAATTAAATAATAATAATATATGATATGTTCAATAACTAATATATATTATATAAGAAGATGTACCAAAATATTTATAATATTGGTTAAATCACAAATTTTTTTGGGAGGAATGATTTGAACCGTAGTTACGAAAAATATGTGATGATCTTGCCTACTAAAAATTTAATGTGTAGTATGTCTAATAAAAAAATATCTTTTATATAATAAAAAATGATCATGCTAGGTCTGGGTGGGCTCGTGCCTTATTGGGCTAGTTCAAAATTTTTGAAGGGCCAACTCGTGCCTTATCAGGCTAGAATTTTTGAAGGGCTAACCCGTGCCGGAGTTCCCAAAGAGCCATTCCAGTCTAGCTCGATCTCTGTATACTATAACTAGATTCATTAGTACTAAATTTATTATCCAAGAAGATACTAGTTATATACCTTCTTTAGTAGTTAATATCATTCACATTTATTAACGATGATTCAATAAAGTAATGATATCTAAATATATGTTTGTGCTCATAAATGTACATATTTACTTCTGATCACCAATGAAAGTAGCACATAACATAATTATTTATTGTGTTTACTTGGAATGAGAAAAATAATACTTAATTGGGCTAAAATTAAGATGATCATAACATTTAGTTTCTTAAGGAAAGATAAGCATTAACTTTGTAGTTAGTGCTATTCGATTGCACCAATATTTAATTTGAATGATTTTTACTATTCAACTATTATTCTAATTAATAATGCAAAATCCTTAGTAATTATATATGGTAAATAAACATGTTAATCAGTATGGTTTACGGCAATTACTATCGCGAGAGCAAGCACCACAATAAATTAGTATTAGAAACAACTACTATAAATTTAGGAATATAATTTCACTAAGCCCTATGGTAGCATATGTACATTTTTAATTAAATAAATAATAAAATATACAAAGTGCAATTAACTTATCATTTGTTACCATATTTTACCTCATTTATTTTTATCACCTTCAAACAATTTGTTTTCTTTTTAAATTTCCCATCCTTGCACTTTTTCCAAATCAAATAAGAATTTAAAAAATGAATAGACTAGTTCTTCGGATTTATTGATAATTCAAGTTTTGATTACTCCTCAAAAAAAAAAGTTTTGATTATCGAGTATTTGATGACTATTTGATAATTGAGTATTTGTTTTTAAATTATTATTTTTTATTATTTAAAAGATAATGATAGGAAAAATATTTTACAATTTACATTTAGAAAAGTAAATAGAACTTATATTTTTATATTGCTCGAGTCGAATGATTTTTCACAATTAAAAAAATAGTTTTTAGATTATGAGTGATTTTAAGCAGATTGTCCTAAAATTGTTAAGGGCATGTTTGGTTAGAAGTAAAAGAAGGGTAAAGAAGGGGAAGAGAAAGGAGGTTAATCGATTAACTTCGTTTGGTTGTATTTTTAACCGAGGGGAATGGAAGGGAATGTCTCTTCCATTTACCTTCATTCCCCTCCAAGTGTCCATTTTTCTTTCAACCTCAAATTGGGTTGGAGAGGAGGGGAAAAAATATTTAAACTACACTTCCAATTTTATCCATATGTAATTCAAATTTATAAACACATACATTAGGATATATTCGTCCAAGGAAAATTATAGTTCCCTTCCCTTCCCTTTAGTTATATCATCCAAACAAGGTTAATTGTTTCACCTCATTCTCTTTCATTTCCTTCCCCTAGTTTTCCTTCCCCTCTATTTTCTTCTCTTCCCCTTCATAAATGTTGAACCAAACAGACCTTAAAAGAGAAAAAAAATCGATCTAGATAGTCACCATCTTTTTTCAGATCCAGACCTAATTTTAAAAATAATATAAAAAATAAAAGAAAAAATTAATAACATGAAACTCATCATATATCTTAATTATTTAAAAGAGTTCATAGTTACGAAATTCTAATCAAATTCAAAACTTCAACTTTTAAATTTTAGTACTTGACATGTCATTATAATCCTAATTTCATATCCAACTACACTTAATTTAAAATATTAATGCACAGCTGCACTAAAATCTTAAAATTCAATTTTAGCTTCAACACATCAAAATGGTTTAAACTAATAATAGTAACCAAATATGATCTAAATAGGACTTAATAAAAAAACATATAAGTTTAAAAAATAATTTTAAAATAGGTTATATTAAACATTTTATAAATATTTTTCAAATTTGGTTCGGATTTTAAGCATAAAATAATATACTAAAGTTGAGTGATTTTAAGCATAAAATACTATCCTAAAATTATTAAAAGAGAAAACAAATCCGATCTAAATAGTTGAAATATTTCGAATCCAGATCTAAGCTAAAAATACTATTTGAAAATTAATAAAAAAACTAATATATGAGATTCATCATATATCTTAAATATTTAAAAAAGAGTATGTGATTACGAAATTATTAGGGGCGTTCACCGGATCGATCCGATGAACCTGACGATCCGAACTGATCCAATCTCAATTGGATTGGATCGGATCGTTGGTCGGATCGAATCCGAACCGACCCGACCATAACCCGATCACCAACGGGTCGGGTACGGATTCAATTTTTCAAATCCGATCAATCTGACTCATTCCGATGACCCAAACTTTTATATATTTTTTATTAAATTTAAATTAATTTATTCTTAATAAGAATTTTATGTTACTTTAAATTTTAAATATATTATAAATTTATACTTTATATCCTTTAAATCATTATGAAACATTGAAAAAAAATATGTTTCTTTACTTTTAAAAATATAATTGATGTTAAGTATTATAAAAAAATTAAAAATATATGAAAAAATTCAATCGAATAAACCGATGATCCAACCCGACCTAATGAACGTCGAGTTGGATCGGATTCAATGACTACTTTGTCATCAACTCGACCCAACTCAACCCGAATAAAATCAATCGAATTTGGTCGAATTTGAGTTCGGGTCGGATTTAGGTGTTCACTAAAAAATTCAACTTTTAAATTTTAGGATACCAAAATGACATGTCATTATAATCCTAATTTCCTATTCAACTACACCAAACTAATTTAAAATATTAATACTCAACGCAGCTGCACTAAAATCTTAAAAGTTCAATTTGATAACTTTTATATTCAACGCATCCAAATAGTTTAAACCAATAATAGTAACCAAATTATAGTCTAATTGAGGACTTAATAAGAAAATATAAAAGTTAAAAATATTCCTTTAGAAAATAAATTATATTAAAACTTACATATTTTTTATAGGGTTAATTTCAATTTCCTCCTTAAATTATGACATATTTACTGACATAACCCTCAACTGTATTATTATCTAATTAACATCCTTAAATTTATCTAATGATGATACTTAACTTTAAAAGTAAGATTAATATTTTATTTATTTTATAAATTACTAATTATTATTTTATCCTTCTTAAATTAATTGATCAAAGAAAATAGTTTTAATCTTGTTCAAGAATATAAAAATAAAAATTTGCAATTGGGTTAAAAAATAAAATTGAAGTTGAAGCATTTTTTAATATAAAAAATATTACTTAAAAAATAAAAAAAATTAAATTTAGATCTTAAATATACTTAGAATTATGAAAAAAATATATTATTAGATAAAAATCTAAATAATGTAACAAGAATGAAATAGTAATTCAATAATTTTAAAAAATAAAAATAATATATATATTTATTTTTTGGAGTTAAATGTCATTATTCAAAAAATTTAAGAGTGTAAAATGAATAATAATATAGTTCAAAAGGTTATATTGTTAAATATACTATAGTTTGAGAGAAGAAAATGAAATTAACTTTTTCTTAAATTTGATTCGGGTTGAATTTCGGCAATTTTTTTACTTTTTAACAAAATATTTTAATTTTTCTTCATTTAATTGAGTCATTTTATTTTCTTTAAAATGTCATCCTAATTTTTATTGGCGATTTAAATTTTTAATATTTTAACGAATTGGATATATTTTTCCGTTTTTTGGTAACTTTTTCTTTACACCCGATTTTTCACCCTTTGTTTAGTAGACATGGGTTTTTGGTGAGGCACCCAAGTCGTCTGTGAGTCTCGCAACGGACCAAAACCCTCTCCTTTGCTCGCGCTCGCTGTAGAGGAGACGTCGATTGGTCGCCGGAGGACTTCTAGGGTTCCGCTTCGCTTGCGGAGATCCATTTTTCCGGCGCCTTCTGCTCCGTCAACCTCTACTTCCAGTGTCCCTGCTGCCGCCCCATGGAGGCGGTGGTGGTGGATGCCGGTTCGAAGCTCCTTAAGGCGGGCTACGCTGCTCCCGACCAAGATCCTGCATTGGTACTGCGGTCGAAAACAAATCCTACCTTTCTTTCGGAATTTTATGCTTTTTCGCATTGCGGAAGCTGATTTGACTTCATGTTACCTAAAAATTAGATAATTCCGACCAAGATGAAGCGGATTTTGGAGGGTGGAGACGGCGGCGGGGACGCGTCCATGGATGTTGAGGAGGTCATGTTGGATCCCGTGGTGAGGGGATTTGTTAGAGACTGGGATGCGATGGAAGACCTGCTGCGGCATGTGCTTTACACTAACCTCGGATGGGAGGTTGGGGAAGAAGGGCAGATCTTGTTCACGGAGCCGCTTTCCACACCCAAGGTTGGTTAACCATGAATAGCAAGAAAAGAACAACCTTTGTATGTTATTGTTATTTATTAGCATGTTGAGTGAACAGATAAATGGCTTAGTTGTTTTTGGTCTTAGTTATATTACAGTGACAATACTTCTTCATTTTGCTCGTTTTCATCATGTAGTAAAACTTAGTAAAGCTCTGAGTATATGTTATATTTTTTTTAAGTTTTGAGCAGGTAGAACTATAATGACATATTTTTTAACGAAAAACCATATTTGCATGAAATTGCTAAAAGGCTGCAAATCAGCATATGAATCCTTTATATCTTTCTTTTTCTAAGCCAAAGAATGTATTGTTGTCAAACTGATGTGCCAATTAGAAAGTCTTCTGTTTGTTGACTTCATTTTCACTTGGTTTGTATGCATCTTTGCCTCGCAGGCTATAAGGGAACAGCTGATGCAACTAATGTTTGAAACATTCAACGTTTCGGGCTTTTATGCCTCCGAACAAGCAGTTCTATCACTTTATGCTGTGGGACGTATCTCAGGATGCACCGTCGACATTGGGCATGGGAAGATAGGTATATAATTTTTAGCTGAAAATAACCTATTATTGGTCTTCATGTTGGTTTGTGTCAGATGGACATTCTCCATCTAGATAATCTTCTTTTTTTTGTCATCAAATACAAATCCTATTTGTGGTGCACAATCAATTTTGTTCTTGGTATTATGTTAATCATACATCATTACAAGAAAAAATGGAACAATTTGAAACAATGAATATGATGGTAACAATTGAGGACTTAGTAGTAGCTTCAGGATGCTGTTTGATACCTACTAATCATAGTAACTATTATTTGGTCTGAATTGAATATTCATTAGACAATTGGCAGAGTGTGAATCTAGGGTTTGACTCATTTCTGTTATTTTGGTTTCAGCATTTTCAGTTGTGTTAGCACTGTCCATTGCATTTGTATTTTCTCCTTGTATTTCTTCATGTTCTAACCATAGATATCGATCAATGTGAACATTACAAGTGACAAATATGATGGTCTTCAACAATACTTCGCACACAAAGAGTTCCTAGAATATCAAAATGATGCTTACACATAATTTCTAGCACTTTTGGCATTCAAACCTATGCTTGTTGTTGATTATCACCATCAGTTTACTGTTTCTCTTGAAAGCTAGAGCAATGTCTCCAAATGTGAACAAAAAAAGTATGGAAATTATTAAAGTTCTTTTGGATAATTGTGGGTGGATGCCACTATATCATTGGTTATATGTTTTTTAAAAAAATTGCAAATAGACATTGATGACATGATTTGTTGGTGGATGTTACTCATTCTTGCAGATATTGCACCAGTTTGCGAAGGAGCTGTTCAACACATAGCATCAAAAAGATTTGAGATTGGCGGAATTGATTTGACTAATTTACTTGCACAAGAGCTACAAAAATCAAACCCTTTAGTCAGCATTGACATATCTGAGGTTGAGAAATTGAAGGACCAATATGCTTGTTGTGCAGAAGACCAAGATTCCTTTGATGAAATGCAAAAACGATGTCAGAAGGAGGAGCACACTCTTCCAGATGGGCAGGTTCTTGCTAGCTTATTTTCAAATGCTGCTAACATGCCTAGAAATTACTAGCTCTCAACTAGTCTATGTTGTCCTTTTCCCTGTTGTCTACATGTTATCTTGTGTTTCTTGCCTTTTTGCATGCTCTTGCAATATGCTTTGTCAGTTCAATAAATGTCAGGTCATTCACCATAAATTTTACAGTTTCCACTTAAAATAAGAAAACTTTTATATTGCAACCATGCATGATCCACTTGACAAGCCATACATGTGTATTTGTTAACAGTACCTTTATGGCACAAATATTGATCGTGGTGTTAAACCTGCTATGCTTTGGTGTCATTTTTTCTAGTCAATTCCAACATTCTCTTTTCTTACAATTTACCAGGTTCTCATTGCTTATGGTTCACACTGTTTTGTTTGAGTTAAGATTACATTTTTTAAAGTGCATCTTCTGTTTTTTGGATATACATACATACATACATATATATATATATATATATATATATATATAGGGTTAACAAGACATTTTCTGTGGTACGCACTGCTATTAAGTTCCTCAAATGCTCCAAAAGCCAAAGAGAAACTTAAAGATTCTACTAGTTTCATGAATGCTATAAGCATTTACACTTTGAGATCATCTCTTAGTTTTTGGCCTCAAACTTTCCATGGTTCATACTGCATAATCTTTCCTGCTTTAGTAACATTAATTTAGCCCTCAAACTGTCCTTGGAGAACAAGATTTTTTGACAGTTATGTTCAACTATTAGCCTTGAATAGACATTCTTTTCTCTCAAAAGGAAGATTGTGTGGTGTATCTTCATGTTTATCTTAAAAAGTTGAGTATCCTTGAAGCTTCCAATATTGATCCCTAGATTGATAAATCTTTTTGCAGATTAGTGCAGTTATCCATTAAAACATTGCACCTTAGAGTTGTGTCTTAGAACTTCCCAAATCCTGGGATTTGTTTTTTTCTTTCATTTTTTATGTTTCGGTTTCTTCTTGCCCTAGATGCTTCATTGTCAGTATCATGTATTTGGCATTGTGCTATCTTCTTTTGTTCTCCTTGGTGTCTAGAGCATGCATACAGAATATTAATGGTGAGTGTTTTATTCATACCACACATGTTTTATGATTATCCAATCTTGTTTTCAGGTTATAACTATTGAAAGGGAGCGGTATCTTGTTGGTGAAGCTCTTTTTCAACCATCGATTTTGGGATTGGAGGAGTACGGCATAGTTGATCAGCTAGTTCATTGCATTTCAAGTGTTTCATCCGAGAACCACCGCCAACTGCTTGAAAGTACAATGCTTTGTGGTGGTACATCATCTATGATTGGTACATATTCCGTCAGTCATCTTTTGTCTTTTCCCTTGTTCATGAAGGCACCTTTGTCATTTTTCCTTTTTGTTTTGTCACAACTTTCTGAGTTAACCACATATGAATCTTGTTAATGTCAATTTACTGTTGGGGAAACACTGGGGATACTGCACACAGCTCTACCATAGCATCTGATGCAGTACTCGTACTTTGTTGGGTATGAATCCCATCTATCAGTTCAGCTGTGTGCAGTGCACTCATTTTATCCTTTCATGAATGGTATTCTTGCAAAGATTTTCATGAGAATTTTTTATGTTTATCAAATTTATTTGTCTAGCTAATGTGATGCTTAAAGTAAGCCTTTATTTTTTTTTCAGCCAACTAAAAGTTTGCCTTTGTGCTGCTTCATGTGAGATGTGTATTATGTTGAAACTAGGGGTCCTTCTAAATGACCAACTAATACTTAAAAAAATGACTTTTGATTTACTAAGAAGACCAACATAAAAACCATAGCTAAAGAGTGAAATGAAATTAATATTTTTTTTAAATTACAAAAGTTATAGTTTAAATGATGAAAGGAGAAAACTCCTAGTCTTATTGAAAGAACGTCATGGAGGAACACACACCCTTTATACAGAGTTTAAACTTTCTCCTCTGCAGATTTCATCTACTTGTTTTTTTGTTCTTTGGCTTATTTGACATGCTTTATCTGGGAGGCTATTGATTCTTGATTATGCTTCATTTGATTGTGGAGTCCTTTTCTCATGCATGGTTCATATAGCCAAATATATAAGTGCATCATCTGAATGTATTATGTACAAAAAAAATGATACCTTCGTTTAGCCATGCCACTTATGTATCTAGTGTCCAACTAACATATGCTGGGTTTCAAATTGCCTAATAAATTTTCACCAAAGGTTGTTGCAGAGAAATGCACCTGTACACTAACATGCTCATTTTTCAGGTTTTGAGCAGCGGTTCCAAAAGGAAGCAAATCTATGTTCATCATCCATTCGACCATCTCTTGTGAAGGTATCTGCTACTATTCAAGGCTTTGCTCACTTGAACACATCGCCATTGTACTAAAGAGCATCAGTTGGAAGCTAATTCTCTTTCCTTGTTTCAGCCGCCCGAATACATGCCAGAGAACTTGTCGAAAAACTCAGCCTGGATGGGAGGCGCGATATTGGCTAAAGTTGTTTTCCCTCAAAACCAGCACGTCACCAAGGGAGATTATGATGAAACAGGACCTGCCATCGTTCACAGGAAATGCTTCTAGTCTTGCTCTCCACAATCTTGTAACCTGCCCAGGAACGCGATAGATGATCATTAATGCTCATTAACCATGTATTTGTGCTCGTAATGTATGACTGGAAAAGCATTTGATTCTCCTCCAAAACATGATTCCTGTTTATTGGAGAAATTTCTGCACATGAAAGATCATTTGCTAATGAAAATCTGTTTATCCACGTCATATTTCATCAATTGTTCAAATAAGATATCTTCATAAATGAAAGGATAAAATGAGCGTGTACTTTCATTTTTGTATAAATTTATGTAAACGCATAAATTAAATAATTAAATTAATTGTAACATTTTTTAATTTATTATTAAATCTTATTTTTTTCAATTAAAATTGTGCGTAATTTTAGATGTGGATTTACACGTCCATAAAGTTCATTTTTTAGTGTTACAAAGAGGACACAAGTTTAGTACAACATACAAATTAAACCAGAAAAGGAGCTAAAACAGGAAATTATGAGGTTTTGAGTACTTCTAAAATTGTTCTTATCTTAGGAATTGTCTTTCTTTGAAGGACCAGTGATCATTTATGATGAAAATGATTTATTGTATACAACTTCCTGTAAGTTATGAACGGGACAAAGTTGCGCATCTTTTGAGCCGTTTACTTTTTAAACTTGATTGAAGTGTGAATTATTTTGGTGAATAAAATATAACATTTTGGTCATCTGTGGTTTGATTCTTTTTAATTTTGTCTCACAAATCTCATTATATAGGACTATTATTGTTCATTTGAATGTCACTTTAATCCTAACTTTTCGGCAATATTGATTCTTCCAAACCCATATGCGGTCATATGGCTACCTACCCAACTTATCATCGGCCTCGTGCTCAGCAAACATTCAATCAACAACATGCAAATTAGAAACCTATATATGTAAGTAGTTGGGGAGCTGCATCAGTAATCCCATGCGCATCCATCATTCAGAGAGAGAGAGAGAGAGAGAGAGAGAGANATTAATTTCTACTCCTCCTCCTCCTCCTTCCATGAAATTTCTCCTGATTTGTTGGTACTAATTATTCCAATCATAAAAAGATTTTGCACATAAGGCCAGCCACAATGCATCTGGTATACTCCTCTTGTGTACTCTCTCTCAAAGGCCTGCAAAATACTTGGGAGGAGACATATTGCACTGTATCTACTGCTTTATTGCTTTGGTTAAATGCTGCATATTGAGTAATTAACTTTTTCTCTCTCTCATTCTCTCTCTTGTTGGGGAGAGGAATGCTTGTCACCTACTCCCCTCTCTAAGTACTCCCCACCCAAAACTGCCCTCTCTCTCCACTCCTTATAGGGATATACACCTCTCTAGGCGTACAAACACACACAATACACCAAAGGAAGAGAGAGAGAGAGAGAGAGAGAGAGAGAGAGAGAGATGGAACATAAGAAAGATGCCAAAGTTCCCAAAGTGCACATTGGAACGCAAGGATTAAAGGTACAAAATAATTAAGTATATACCATGTTACATCACTGTCATGTGAGAGAGATTATAGTTTCTTCATTTGCATCCGACTGAAATATACAACACAATTTTGCACTTAACTCTAAATAATGTGTACTATGATCGATCAATTATGTACTGCACCACAGTATTATCGTAGGCCCCTAAAATTGATTATGCACATTTTACATGTCATGCTTTTTTATTTCTATCTTAAATGTAATAGTTTTTTTTAATTTTTCTTTGTGTGTGGGTGCAATGATTCCGGGACGGAGCCAAATTCAAAAATAGGAGGGATCAAATAATTTTTGTTCGTCCGGGCGAAGCCTTGAAAAAATTTCTGAGCATATTTATGATTTTTTTTGTAAATTTATTTATTTTTATTTGTGATTTTAGTTTTAGAATGATACTTTTTTTTGAAGATACATTTTTTTTAGTGTTATATCTATTTTTATTCATTTATGAAATATATTTAATGGAATACATTATTGAAATGACATTAATAAAAGTAAATGTTTCTCTATTATATTATCTAGAATTTTATTTAGGGGGCCAAATATTGAACATATACATAATAATATATAAATAGAAAAAAAGTGGATCCTCCCTTCACTTGTACGTAGTTATGACGTTGGGTGCAACATATATTCGCTTAGTGATGATGGAAAAAAATCACAAAATGGTGTGATTATGTTTTGGACTGAATACAATCATACATAAACAAAAAAGAAAAGAAAATCATGAAAAAAGAGAAGTGTGTTCAACCTTTTCGTTGGTGCGTAAATTAATATTTGAAAAAGTGGAGCATGCATGCATGCATATTATATACATACATGCAGGTGTCAAAGATGGGATTCGGATGCTCGGGTCTTTCAGGGATATTTAACGATCCGCTGCCGCACGAAGTTGGGGCCTCGCTCATAATCGAAGCCTTCCACAAAGGCGTCACCTTCTTCGACACTTCCGACGCCTACGCCGACGGTGACAACGAGCGTCTCTTGGCAAAGGTATGTCATTAATTTTGTACATGCTCTTTTCTTTTATATAGTGGTTTAGTGATTCACCTTTCGACTTCAATATTAAAAGATCATAAATTCAAATTTTATTAATAAAATTTATTTATTCTTTTATTTTTAATCTTTTTTTTCTTATACAAGATCATAAATCTCTCTTTGTAATCGAAAAAAAAGTTACAAATTTAATCACCGTGTCAAACAATCTTATTAAAAAAATAAAATAAATAATTTTATCTATCATTTTTAAGTTTTAAAATTTTGTAAATATTATTAACTTTCTTAAACTATAACTAATAAAAGTCATCAGCAAAAATAACAAGAAAAAAAAATACATATAATATAATATGATATGGCTTAGGAATGTTGATTGATAAAATTACAATGCTACTGAAGGCATTAAAGCATTTGCCACGAGAGGAGGTCCAGATAGCCAGCAAGTTCGGGATCGCCGGCTTCATGAACGGGCGGCTGGTCATCGACGGCCGACCGGAATACGTGCGCAAGTGCTGCGAGCAATCCCTCCTCCGCCTCGGCGTCGACTACATCGATCTCTACTTCCCTCACCGCATCGACACCACCGTCCCGATAGAACACACCGTAAGCACCAGCTCTGCATGCAATATCAAAGCTCTGCCAACAACTTTAAATCATACTAAAAGAGCGTATATGAATCAGATGCATGAGCTGAAGAAGCTGGTAGCGGAAGGGAAGGTCAGATACGTAGGGCTGTGCGAAGCGAGCCCTGATACGATCCGGCGCGCGCACGCCGTCCATCCCATTTCCGCCGTGCAGATGGAGTGGTCTCTGTGGACTCGCGACATCGAGGACGGCATAATACCACTCTGCAGGTTGATTAAATTTTGTTTGCTTCATTCAAATCTACATGAACACGTACTGGTAAACATGCATGCTCCTCTTTAATGGTGGCAGAGAGCTTGGCATTGGAGTGATTGCGTACAGCCCTCTTGGTCATGGTTTCTTCGCCGGGAGAGCGGGCACTGAAGGGTTACCTCAAGGCAGCATACTGGTACTAGCTGCACATCCAGATGAGAGAGAGAGAGAGAGAGAGAGAGAGAGAGAGAGAGAGAGAGAGAGAGCTTGCACCTTCTCTAACGTTGTACTTCAATTTTGTTTTTGGAATGGTCAGGCGCTGAATCCAAGGTTCAACGGACAGAATGTGGACAAGAACAGGACCATGTACACGCGCGTGGCCAAGTTAGCAGCAAGGCATGGATGCACACCTCCTCAGCTGGCCCTTTCTTGGCTGCTCCATCAAGATGTAGATGTGGTGCCAATTCCAGGTACACATTTTTATCTCCATTTGCAAGTTGCAATTTTTGTTCCCTGGCCAAATCCATACATGGACCTTTTGTTCCCTGCCATTTGTTTCCTCCCTAAATAGAAGAAAACAGGATATTTAACAGCAATAATGTACAAGACAACCAATAAAGGGGCAATGCCAAATTGCCAATGTTGGAATGAAATCACAATGCCAGAACAGTTGTCAAGAAAAGAACACAACTTCCTTGGCCTGTCGAATATTGTAGCACAGTTCCTTAAACTGAAAATTTGTCAGCTTCAAGAAATTGTCTTCAATAGCTGAGGCAAACTTTTTTTTTAAGTAGGTTCACTAAATTAATATAATATGTACAAAAAAATAAATGTGAAACATATCTAGTAACTTTATATTATCAATAATATTATATAAACTATATTTCCGGTAAGTATATAAACTATATTTAATGGTAAACAATTACATCATTCAGGGTAAGCCACTATTACATTGAGAAAAAAATAAATGAGAAAAACCATACTATTAAGCATAAAAAAGCTAATAAATTCAAAATAATTAGTCATAATTAAAAATGAATGAAAATTCATCTCTATATTGGTAAAATTACTTAGTAACTTATGCTAGGCAGATTTATACTGATAACAAATATCATATGAGATCATATTTAATTATTATAAAAGTTCATTTAAGCAATTTTAATTATAAAAAAGTAACTTCTATTAAAAAAAGTTGAGAAAACATGTAAGAGGGTGATTTAAACAATAAACTTGTGAACACTTGAGATCAGTAAATAACAAATGTCATTAATATATTTATTAAATTTTAAACAATTGCAATGAATTTAAATTATTTAATTCAAAAGAAACCGGTTGAGATGAAAGAGGGAAAAATATGAGTAGCATTATTGTATAAAAATTGCTCAAAAAAATTGATTTCAGTGGACTTCGAACCCAAACACCATGTAGATTAACAAGTAACCATGACCAAATAGGATACAAGGAACACATCTAATTAAATCTCCATCTCTTACATTTATACATCCATTGTCAGTGAAAAAAAAGCTTAACCAATAAATTAATGGCAGGAAATTACTATTCATAAGCATTTGTTCGACTAGTCACTTCATTTTGGTATTTTTTTAAACATAATTATCATTATCCTGCAATTGCAGGTACCACAAAGAGCAAGCACTTGGACGACAACATCGCCTCACTGAAGGTGACACTAAGTGAAGAGGAACTGAAGGAAGTCTCTGCTGCGGTGCCACAGGAGGAGGTTGCTGGTGAGAGGGACATTGAACTCTTCACCAGCTGCTCATGGAAGCATGCTGATACGCCATTACCGAGCACCTCAACTTAACCAACTCCTGGAGCAATTTGACAATATATACACATATGATCTTTGAATAAACTTTCATGTCCTGTTGTGTTACTTGCTTGTACTATGTATGGCATCAATGTTTTTTTTCCTGTGTGAGTTTGCTTTCGTAAGGTCACCAGATGGCCTTGGTCTGTTAAACAATGTGTGTGATTTCTTCTTTAATTGATTGAAAAGTTTAATTACATAAAGAGATTGGGCAAAACTTTTTGCAATTGACGTTCAATTGTAACCAATATAAAACGTTAAACAGTAGACTGTTCACCACATATATGTTAGGAACAGTGAATGGCTGGTAGGGTGTAGGGGAGGAGTAATGGAGAGGAGAGAGGAAGAGGTGGTGGTGGTGGCAGCAGTCCTCAGCTTTTCACTCTCTTCTGCCAAGGCATCACAGAAAACTGTCCTTCCTGTGTGCACATGCAAGCAAACACATTAGTTTCACCTAATATTCCTAATCATTTAACAGAACTAATGCAAACTCCCAAAATTTAATGGGGACATTTAAGCCCATTTTAAAATATTTAGCCCAAAATTTTCCATTTAGGTCCATTAGCTACTTAAGTTCGAAATCCAATCTAGCTCCGTCTTAAACTTTTAAAGTATCTTTCATTTTTTTTTCCATCACACTTTCTCTGTTCTTCTCATCCTCTATCTCCGGCAAGAAAGCTTCCATTAAAATTATAGTTTCATCTCATGCTTTCCATCATTGTTAGAGCTCATCCAAAAGAAGTTCTAAGGAAATAAGATGAACACAAACAAGAAAGAGAGGAATGAGAGAAATCAAAATGCTAAAGACTTGGACGAGAAGAAACTAATAAATGAAAGAAAAAAAAGCATCAAAATCTAGAAAGAAAGAAAAGAAAAATAGTTCAATTCAAAAATTTGAAGTATGTAATAAGTGAATTCACCTCATTTTCTTTGATTGAAATGAGGGCTTAATTTTTTTGTTCTTTGATTTATATGATTATGGAAGTGATGTATTATGATTTATATGGTAAGATTTTAATGAATAGAATATTAATCTTGTATGGTTGATATTTGAAAATGATTACTTTTTATAGCTGAGATTCAACCTTAAATTATATAAGTTATTAGATTCTAAGGCAACTTATATAGAATTATAGTTATGTTTATTAAAGTTTGAAGTTTCAAATAGAAGTGTTAATTTCTGTCCACATTTTATAGTTTATGTTGAAATAAGGTTTCAAATATGTTTTACTTTTCAAAAATTATGTATGATATATGAATGGATGTATATTGAAGTTTAATTTTTATAAAAAATAAAAATTAACGTAATTCGAGATGTATCTAAAGAGATATGATTGTAAAAACTAACATATTGTCAAGCTACAGAGCAACAACGAGTATGATTTATGAAATTAATCATAAATTGCAAAGATTAAGGAATGAAATTTATGAAATAATTATATACATGAGTGACCTTGTATTACAACTTGAATGAGCTTGAAAAGAATAAGTCTACGAAGAATTATGAATTTTGTATTGATAATGTGTTAAATCTGTTCAAGATTAATGATAAATGTTTTATATGAAATGATCAAAATGTATTAGCATGAATATTGTTATTATTATTAGTAAGAAACTAAAATTGAGTGTAAAAGCTAAAGAAGCTAAAAGTTGAGTGCAAAAGGTTAAATTAGTGATAACACGCTCAAAACATGTAACTAGTAAACAACATGGTACTTGCTCTTCTTGCTCTTCTTGTGGACCTTGTGGTTGTGGTTCATGTTGCAGGAGGATCAGAGGGTTAAAAGTGTATGTGGACAAGGAGCTCAAGCAGTTGGAGTCGTCAACTCTAGTCCCATTGTTGGCTTGTCCAGAGATGGAAGGGGACATGGACAAGAATGGTACCGAGAACATTGATAAATTCCTTTGTCACCAAATGATGGCTAGGGAAAAAAAAGCATAACGTATGCTAGTAGTCCTCAATAGTGGGGACTCAGAGCAGGTACAAAAAAAAAAGGCATAATACTAGTAGACAAGGTTGTCAAGATCTCGATCATTTATCTATCTTTTAATATTTAACCTCCTATCAATTTAACGATCTAATTCGTAGGATCTTTATGATCTTCATAAGATTTTTCATAAAATTAAACAATTCGTCGATTTTGCAATTATTCTCCGATCTTAAGTAAAATCTCGATCTTAACAATCTTGCTAGCAGAGAACAAAGCTAAAAAAATGAGCCTTATTTAAGTTTCCTCAATGAAGCGAGCACATTGGAAAGGCAGCCATATCAGAAGTCCCGAGAGGGGTTGTAAGGAGCAACCCTAATAAGCAAACGTATTGATAGGAGGAAAAAAAGGTATAAATGGGGTTGGATCCAGAGCTTGAAACGAGCGGTGTTTCCAGAGTTCAAATGTTCGGAAGTCAAATGAACTGCCACAGAGGTCTGAAGGACCAGGCAACGCAGATGGTCAAGCTGCTTTTTCGGCAATAAGAAAGTTGTGAGATACATGAGGACTGTGAGGAGATAACTTGCAAATTTGAGAAACAACACTGCAAAAGCATACTCAGAGCTCAGTAAAAGGGAACCACAGTGCACAATCTACTCAAACAGAGAGTGAAAGAGAGTAACAATTGATTTTAATTATTATTTGGGATCACAGAACCAAGACAAGGTTACTTGTCCAGAGTACTGTGAATTTTAAACGTTCAAAAGATTATGTCAATTCCAAACAACAAAAGTTCCCTAAAATATGTTGAGATATCAGAAAATCTGGATTTTTCTCAACTTGAAAGAAAAAAACATATTGCAGACTGACATAAGTTGGCTGTATTCAGTCATAAAATGATTTTGAGCCATGTATTAGGAGTTAGATTTTGACCACAGTGTTTACACTAAGAATATATATATATATATATATCAATTTGAACTGAACTCTTGAATGTAGGTGAAATGTTTGGGACCTCACATATCAGAATGTCCATTTTTTATTGATTCAGCCTTTCTTTTTATATTTCATCTGTATTCACTGAAAGATATTTATAGGGCAAACAATATTTCTGAAATTTTATTGAGACAAAAAATGTTAACAGTACAGATCTGTGAGAACTGGGAAAGGGCTCACACAACCGTTTCTTACAGTTCAAACCAAGCATGATTGCTCCGTCTCAAAAGGCAAACTTTCACTTGTAACTTGTCTATTTGCCTTTTATAAAGGTTCAAGTGACCATTGACCGACATATTCAAGTCCTGCTCCATCTGGGATCCTTAGAATCCAATCCGTTCTTATTTGGATGCTCATGTGTTTGTTTTCTGGCAATGGTTTCTGCTCCTAATAAAATTCATGCATTTTAGTTCCCTGGTATTTTGTTTTCATCATTCTTACTAGCTGGCAGGTGATAGAAGACAAATGACATAATCAACTATATATTTGAAGACTGATCCTTATGTACTTATCCCCATAATTATTACTTTATATTTTCAGTAATTTTCAAGACATGGTCCATGACTCCATGTACATGTATACTTGAGAATATTTTTTTTTTCAGTTACAATACTTGAGAATATTAATACTTGACATCTTCCAACCCTCATGGTTAATGTAACTTACAACAATTTATATCCATGCATAGATTAAGAACTCTTCAACCATGACAAAGCCATTCAAGCAGCATGAGCCCATGTTGTTCAGTGAGCCTGAAAAGCTACCCCACCAGAGCTCTCCAACAGAGTTTTCACATATCCTTGTCTTGCTGGATGATCCTCTTGAGGGCGGTTGAAAGGTGTCCAAACCGGTTCTCCAATAAACAACCTCATAAGCTGGACAGGGAAAGCAAGTGTATGAGAGAGGAAGAGGAAACCAGGGAGATTTGTATGTGAAAGTATGATGAGAACAGTGAAGGGAAATTCGAGAACATAAATAAAAGATCACAAACAGAAATCCAAAAAAATAGAGGACACACACAAATTTACTCAGGTTCACCCTTGAGTTAGGATTACGTCCTGCAAAGAGATTTCACTATTATTGTTTTTGTTACAACCACCCATCATCACGTTTGAAATATGAGCAATATATATGAGTTTCAAATGAGTTCAAAATCGGAACAAATAAAGAATCTCTTAATCCGCACCATACATGACAGCTTAAATGAAAGTCCAAACCCTCCTTTCCGCTCGTAGGAGTCAAATGTCGTTGAGCAATACTCTAGTTCCCTAAGCTCACGTGAGCGCACCCGCTGTGAGAAACAAGAGGCCCTAAAGTATTCGCCAACTCCAACAAACCGAACCCCAAACCAATTGCCTAATAATAGTATTGTGGAGGCTGCTATCAAGTATTCAGCAAGCATATCGATGAAAAAAAAATAGGCGAAAGAAGATATATATTTCATCATCAATTTTATAATTACTCGTATAGTTGTATGGAACCAAAAATGAAACAAAATTTGAGCAATCAATAATGCATGGAGGAATAGAGCAAAAAGTGAAGCTGCATGAAGTCATTTTTTTATCATAATATAAGTCACTATCCAATACCACAACTACAAAAATCATCAAAAGCAAATATCATGAGATCAATCAAATACAGTGTGAACTAAAAGATGTCGCTCAACCATATGACAGGATCGTGCTTCATAATATTTGCTTACAGCCTGATAGACTCTCATTTATAGCTATATCAAAGAAGATTACATAATGGCAAAGTTGCAGTCACCAAAGAATTGACTCAAGAACTGAAGCTTAATCTATCAGGAGCATGTATCATATAAGAGTTATATTTGGAAGAGTTATAATAGGAGTTTACATATAGTCATAGAACGTACAAGTTTGTGCAGGATCTGGTAGAGGGTCATACATATAAACATAAAAACTCAATCCTATGATCCTATGAGGCCATTGATATCAATATGATAAATTTTACTTACCATCATTACTCATTTTTCATATTTAAGTCAAAGAAGAGAATTAAAATGTTCCTTCAATACCATGCAAGAACTTTTTAGGTACCTTAATATAATTTGAAGTGTCCAATGTGAATCGATGATATATTCCAGCTGGTAACACAATCATGTCCCCCTCCTTCATCCAAATGCGTATCCAAATGTCGTCTTTGCCCCGGACATCAAAGTACCCACTGCCCTTCAAACAATAACGGATCTCTTCGTCAGCATGGATGTGCTCTGTATAAAAGTTTTTCAACTTCTCTTCATAGTTTTCAACCTTCTCAGGAGATAAATCCAGAATATCCTGCAAGAACCAATTGCATAAAAGGAGTCGGCACCAACTGTTTTTTAGGTAAGAGGCCATAAGCTCAAGTTCCAGGGATAATAAATAGGCAAGGTCTTTGTCATGCTTATATTGCATGCTAACTAGCTTCATTCGTAGGCTTCTTTAGGCAACAACTAGCTCTAAATGAGTTTTATTAACTTAACAGTTACAAATCAAATGTGTTATTCAACTGCACTAGTACATTTTTGTGAGTATCAAGAAATGATGATTGCCAATATAGAATCCATAATTATCAAGGAGTTGTGATTGCTAAGAGTGGAATTGTTTTGGCCTGGGAGAAGTGGACATACCATGTAGCTGTATCCTCTTTCTTCTCGGATTTTCTTCAGCTCGTTGCTTTCCAAATTTTCAGGATCCAAATGCCAATAAAGAATTCCAATTTCTGCATACAAATAGCATATAAGGATAGCTCAGAGCAAGATTCATATTATCATGGACACAAACTAATATGCATCAATACACAGTCATTGTTTCAGAAACAAACTCAGCTAACAAATATAAAACATACTCAATTGACATTTCATGCAATAAGATCCATTAAATCTAACTTGTACAAGAGCTTTTGAATTCATTTGCCCAAAGTACATCAAGCAGTCTCTCGTACTCTTTAGGTTACCTTATACTAAGATTAATATTTGATTATAGCTAATATTTTCTTTTTAAATTATTTTATTTTATTTATTTTAGTGTTTGACATTGATATTACAAGTGGGTTTTATCTTATAAAGAGGACCCCTCAAAGTTTTTATATTTGTGAGAGTATTATTTCTTTAACAATTTGTTTGGAACAATTTATCTCCTAGGCTGAATCTTCAAAATGATCTATTGATGGCTGATCCATTTGAAATGATCAAATTAAGTTCTAGTTGGACTAAATCATATCAACTCAAACGGTAAAAAGAAAACCAACATTCAAAGTGAGTGAAGGCACAATAACCTTATGATAAACCATACATGACACATGCACCAAGATAAGAAATCTAAAAATAAACGAGGGGAAGGACAGCAAGTGACCATAAGCACACAAAAAAAGAACCTAATCTCCATACATTTGATGCCATTCACTTTAGAAATTTGAATCAGGGATGAGAGAAAGATTCAAGGGCACAGGGGAGAAAAGAAGGCCTGATAACCTTGTAGCTTGCTGAGGGGAACAAACTGCTTAGGGTTCCCATGGTGGGGAAGCCTCTGGTCCTCATCGTTCTCCTCAAAAAGCCAAGCCTAATCACAAGGCATACGGAAAAAAATTAGCATTAGCATCACTCTTCTCTCGCTCCTCGATCACAAACAACACAAGCAGAAATCGAAATATGATATTGTAGAACATTTAAACCATTTCCATGGAAACTAAGATTATGGTACACACCTCCAGAGCCATGCCACTCGGCTCTTCTGCCAATTTTTTCGGGGTTTTTTTTTTGGGTGCTGGATGGGCCTTCTCCAATTTTAGGGTTATTATTATATGGGTTATACATGTGATTTAGGGACGAATCTAGTTCACATATACTACTAGATTTTGTTGATGGAAAAAAAACAACGGTACAGATAATGTATCTATTAAATGCTTAGTAAACATATTGAGTACATATTATTCTTTTAATACATAATTAATAGTTAATTTTATAAATTGTGATTATTTCTTAATTTTATAATTTAATATTAATTATATATTGAATAATTAAGATATACTTAATATTTTTAATAAGCATAAGTATTTAGTAAGTACATTAAATTTTACATATATATATGTATGTTCATCTTCATCTTTTCTGCCTATACTTTTTTTTCAGTTTTTGTTGGTGATCGGATGTTTCTTTCTGCTTTTGACAACTAAATTGTTCACCAAAAGTATATAGTTACGTTATCTTTCAAACTTATCAAAATTAATAATTCAGATCATGCACATGAGTGCATAGCAAGTTGCTATGCATCCTCCATTTTTTTCTATTTATTAAGCATCTTTTAACCACAAAATTAAACTTGCCTAGAAGTGTTAAACTTAGTAAACACACAGACCTTTTAATTTTCTTTTTACATGCTTGAGTTTCGGTATCCCCCGTTATTAGCATATGGTGAGAGCAATGATCAAATTGGTATTTTCTTGATCAGATTAACAACTATAAGGATTCAATATGGGATTATCATCTTCTATCAATTTTGTGACAGTCTTGATTAAACATAGGCAAAGTGAAACTTTTATGACATATGCGGCCCTAGGCAAGCACCTCTTCTGAAAATTAACTGTGGCTTTACTTCTGAGTACGTTTAGTTTTAGATGAAGATGCCAAGGGAAGACATAGATGCACCTCGTGAAGGTGCTTTCAGTTTAGTATACCATGAACATTATGCAAACGAACTTGCAGTGGTAATGAGTGACGCAATCTCGATGGTACTGGTGGACCAAGGATTACATAGGACACCACAGATGAGTTCTGATTATATTTCAATGGTATTTGTGGGGTTGAGATGGCTCTGAAAGGTTGGGGTTTTGTGTCTAGAGATATCCCACGGAACTTCCTCTCGCCACTATCTTGAGGTAAACCCTGGTACCGGATTCTGATCAGTAACTCACCGAAAATAAGCATGAAACAAGAAAAAGAAACATGAATATTGTTTGGATTTCCATTCCTATCTGCCACATATTTACTTCAGCAAGAGAATTTCGTTCATACGATGTGCAGGCAACGCCTGACTGCCTCATCAATCTCCAGAACCTAAAATAACGTCGACACCTGAGGTGTGGATAGATATTTAGTGGTGGAACATAACAACTTGAAGAATTCAACATAAAGGGAAAGAAAGAGATTATATTAGCGGTATCTAAGATTATTGATTGTGTAATACTCACGATTTTTATAAAACCATAATTAATAGAGATTAAATTAGATAATCAATTTTAATTAATTATAATTCTAAAATTAAATTAGATAATAGAGATTGAGTTACGTATACGAATTAGAGTTAAATGTAAACTAGGAGAAATTCTCTCTAGGTATAGAGATAATTTTTCTCTCTTTTAGTTCTTTCTTCCTCGCTTCCTTTCTCTCCTCTTAAGTCATGCCAAGCCTTTAAAAGAACCTAAAGGAGACCAAGAACAACATGAAGATCAAGGGAACGAGGATGAAAAGTAAGGATAGAAGAACAAATCGTGCATGAATAGGTATGTACATAGACAGATCTTGTAGATATTGTTCTCATGATTAATAATTGCATGCTAAAGTATTATCCTATAGAAACATGATTTACGTTCATGATAATGGATTTTAATCTCTGTTTAGTCCTAAAAATAATTAGATTAATGTGGCCTTCTAATGGCAACTTTTTCTATGGCGTCATGATCGTGAAAAAGAATTTCACAACTGTGATTCCATCGATCATAGCCATGATGATAAACTCCATGACCGTGAACCAAAGGCGAAGAAAAGCGCCTCTCGGTCACGATCGTGAAGATGACCTTTAGGATCGTGAACCCGAGAGTACATGCCATGAATATGGACTCACTCCTATGAAGGAGATGAAGGTAAAAGAGGGCTTAAGGTCATGGCCGTGAAGACGGCCTTCACGATCGTGAACCTAAGAGTCACAGGCTGTGAAGATTGCCTCATGCCCATGAACGAGACGAATGAAAGAAAGAAAAAGAAAAGACTTATAGTCATGACCATGAAGATGATTTCACGACCGTAAACTTGAGAGTCAAGATCGCGAAAGATGAAGTTACACCCCTGAAAGATGAAGTCATGCTCATGAAAGATGAAGTCACGCCCATGAAGGCTCGTTCATGCCCATGAATGTTCATGTCACGATTTTTCACAGGCCGTGAATGACTCTTTTTTATGAGGTTTATTTTATTTAGTATTCCAGATGATAGATGATGATAGACTTTTTCTAAACATTAAGGATTAATTATGTGGAAAAAAATGCAACCATGCTTCATCTAAATTTAATGATGAGGTTGCCATACATTGTTAAAGTTTGGGAATGATAGTGTTTTTAAAGATAGGACTAGTAGATCAATTGTTATTTGGCTACTATTGCTTGACTTTCTCCCCACCCTACAACGAAAGGATTTCTCGAGCATCCTTATCGGTCGTGACTAATGCACCCCACTGACATATTGGTGAGACCTCCAAAACTCATGAGCCACATCAAAGTCATCAAAGCAACCCTCAAAGTCACTTAAGTCATTAATGGGATAAGTCAAAGATAATAAAGATAATTTTGATTTAATTATTGCATTTCCATACTTCATAAGATGGTCTAGGATTAATGATGATTGAAAATCTATTATGATAATTGATCATTGATTGATGAAAGGTAAAGTAAGATTGAATAAAGTTAAAGCATTGATGAAAGAATGATGATTGATGATGTGGAATAATTAATGTTTGGCCTTTGGTCATAGATTACTCTTTATATAAAGAAAGCATGCAATGTATCGGGTGACTGATATTTGACCTTGGTCATAACTCACTCTTTATGTAAAAGAAGTAAAGTATTTGAAAAATGATGAAAGAATAAAAGATAGGAATAATTGATATTTTGGCTTCTTGTCATTAGCTTATTCCTGCATTTATTTATAATGTCAATATTTATCTATTGTCGTCTTATATTACTGGGCATTATAGCTTATGGTAGATTATTTTCCCAAGGCAGCCAGGCCATGGGAAACCAAGGCCAGCGGCCCATGCACCTAAGGATGCAATACATGATTTCCTTAAACTTCTGCCTCTTGAATTCAAAGGTAGTGAAGGTGTTATCGAGGCTCTTTAGCGCATAGTGAGGTCCAAGGCAGCCAAGTCATGGGAAACCAAGGCCAGTGGCCCATGCACCTGAGGATACAATACACGATTTCCCTAAACTTCTACCTCTTGAATTCAAAGGCAATGAAGGTGTTAATGAGGCTCTCTAGGCTGATCGATACCAATGAAGAGATCTTTGCACTTATGCAGTGCATTGAGGATAGGAATGCCTTATATGATATATGTCGCTTGGTTAAAGACACAAATGATTGGTGGAAGACCACCAAAATCATCAAGTCTCCTGATCAAGAAGTCATTGAATGGAAAAGTTTCAAGGAGGCTTTTGAGACGAGCTACTTTAATATTGCTTACCAGCGTAGTTTAAAGTAGCGTGAGTTCCTAAAGTTGTAGCAAGGCATAATGATTGTGCACAAATACCATAATCAATTTGTCCGATTGGAAAAGTATTGTAACCTAAAGCAGGAGGAGTTGGAAAGGGCAGACCGCTTCATCCAAGGCTTGACTTCAGAGCTGAGGACTAAGACTCTCGGGGTAACCGGAAAAGACTGAACGTCTCACCCTAAGGCGCTCCGGTCTTGTTCGTAAAGAAGAAGGATGACTCACTTATGCTATGCATCGACTATCAGATGCTTAACAAGGCAACTATCAAGAATAAATACCCCTTACCGCGGATAGACGATCTTTTTTATCAACTTTAAGGGCCGTGGTATTCTCAAAGATAGACTTGAGATGCGAATACCATCAACTTAAAGTTGCAAAAGAAGACATACCAAAGATTGCATTTAGGTCCAAATACGAGCATTACGAATTCTCGGTAATGCCATTTGATTAACGAGTGCACATACCGTGGTCATGGACCTGATGAATGGGATGTTCAAATCGTATTTGGATCAGTTTGTCATCATCTTTGTGGATGACATCTGGATCTACTCAGCGAGCCTAGAGGACCAGAAGAAATATCTCAGGATCATATTGGAAACATTGCGACAACATCAGTTATATGCAAAGTTATCCAAATCCGAGTTCTGGTTAGACAAAATAATGTTCCTCGAGTATATAGTGTCAAATCAAAGGATTGCGGTAGACCCAGCCAAAGTGGAAGGAGTATCAAATTGATCACTCCAAAAAATGTGGGAGAATTTGCAGCTTATTGAGACTAACAAGATATTACAAGTGATTTATCAAAGACTTCTCCAAGATCATATCACCTTTGGCAAACTTAACAAAGAAAGAAATGACGTTTGTTTGTTCTCACGAGTGTGAACAAAGCGTCCAAGAACTTGACACCCGACTAACTATAGCACCAACACTCACCATCCCTTATGGGAGTGGTGGATATGTGGTGTATAGTGACGCATGTGGGATGGGTATCAGTTGTGTACTCATGCAACACATCAAGGTCGTGGGGTATGCATCCAAGTAGCTCAATAAGCACGAAGTCAACTATCCCATGCATGACTTAGAGTTGGCAACGGTGGTTTTTTCCTTGGAGATATGGAGGCACTACTTGTATGGTGGAACCTTTTAAGTCTTCACGGATCACAAAAATTTGAAGTACATATTCTCCTAGAGAGACTACAATACGAGACAAAGGAGGTGGATCGAGTTATTAAAGGACTATAAATTCATCATCGGATATCACCCATGGAAAGCCAACTCAGTCACATTTACGTTGAATAGGAATTGGGAAAATACACTCGCATGCATGAGAGTACACAAGTGGAATAAAATAAAGGACATTATTCAATGGAATCCAAAACCCAACATGATTGGAGCAACACTGATGGTTTATCAAGTGCAAGTGGACTTAGTAAACAAGATTATCGACGCCTATGAAGTGGATCCAGAATTCAATCAACATTCATCATGAATATCTGTCGCCGCATGCGCCACCAATCATCATAACACAATAGATCATCGACCAACAAGATCCAAAGGAGGGGAAGTGATTCTCCCGTGAGCTATAAACTCCAATATATAAGGAACAATTGAAGTAAGTTTTGTGATAAAGTAAAAGCATGAGAATGAGCTATGACGTTACCATAAGGTTAGTCAAACATCAATTATTCCCATATATCCTTAGAGATAGTCAAACATCAATTACTTATCAGCTATCATTCATTCTTTTTCATACTTTGCATTATCATTCATTACATTCATACATTGGATCATCATTCATTACATCCCAAAATCATTCATCGTCCTTTCCCCAGTCATCTAATGCAACATGTAATAATTAGACTAAGTGATTATCTTGTTATGTTTGGCTTATCCCATTAGTGACTTTGATGGTTGTTTTGTGGTGACTTTGAATGACCCATGAGTCTTTAGAAGTCTCGCCAATATGTCAGTGGAGGTGCATAAGCCATTACCAAGGAGGATGCTCGAAAAATCATTTTGTTGCAGGACAAAGAGAAAGATAGCCAACATGAACTAGATAGCAACTATTCTACTAGTCTCCCATCATTAATAACACATTCTCTCCCAAACCTTCAATGCATGGTGACTTCATGATTAATTTAGGTGATCATGATTGACTTATCTTGTCCACATATTAGTCCTTAACATTCATAAAAAAGACTATTGTCATCTATCATAGGGAATTAAAATTGTATTAATATCAAAATTTTACAAATATCCGTCACGGCCCGTGAAAGTTACCATCACGATCGTGACCGAACATGCAACATTGTCCCTTGGATTTTCACGACCCTTGACTCATTCTTTCATGGCCATGACTGAATACTCTATATTTCCTCCATGTCTTCACAACACGTGACTTGTTCATCCGCAGCCATGACCATAAGACAAGTTTCAACTTCACGCCTCGTGAAGTTGCATTCACGGATGATGCCTAAAGTCGAGCATCTCTGTTCATTTCATGACCCGTGATATGTTGATTCATGGCTATGACCGAATATTGATAAGTGTGATAAATGCATACATATGGTTAGCATAACTCACCTATTTCATAGCATTATCACGTGATTCAATTTATATTACATCAATTCCTCGAAGAATTACTATCTACTCAAAGACGGACAATTCTTGCAGGATTTCGAAGATTTGAAGCGTTGGACAACATTACAAAGCAATGGTTCACCTCCAAACCGTAGCTAGAAGCTCCAAACCGTAGCCATACACTGTTCATGTCACCATAATTCAAATGAGGATGATTTCGCTATGGCTTGGACAGCAAATGTATCAACTTGCCCTCTTCACGGGCCGTTACAAAGCTTCTCACGGCCGTAGCGCACCTTCTCACGACCGTAGTGCATCTTCACAGGCCGTAGCGCATCTTCACAGGCCGTAGCGCCTTTTCACGGCCGTAGCGCTTTCTCTTCACAGGCCGTAACACATATTCATGGGCCATAACACACCTCACGGCCATAGCGCACCGTCTCACGGCCGTAG
>LTAE01002610.1:13501-32247 GCA_001647135.1 Pontederia paniculata | reverse complement strand
TTTTGTTTGATACGATCGCGCAACACACACCTAGATAATTTATTAACATTGTACCAAATGAAACATGCATTCAACAGCAGCAGAGAAGAGCATGCAGGTATGTATGATATATATATATATATATATATATATATATAAGATTATCAACCTCGGCAATCATCCTTGTACAGGCATGGACGGTGAGGCTGGGAGGGAGGAGGAGCTTTTCCAAAGCAACTCTGGGTGTAGCTGCCGCCATTGGTGGTTTCGCACACCTGTTTGTTCTGGTACAGAGATTTATAACTGTCCTTCTTGTTGTTCTTGTCGTCTGCAAGGAACCTTCTGTGTATGTCTGAGTCCATTTGGAACTCATCGTCGTCGTCCTCGCCGACGATGTCACAGCGGCCGTCGTTGTCCGCCGGGTTGCATGTGATGTTCCAACCGCGAGCAGCAGCGTAGCCTTGGCGGCCCTGAATGACGGCAGCACGGGCCGAGAGGATGATCATGTTGCTGCTGCTGATCATCAGCAATGTAATTAGGAGGTTGCAGATGATCCTCATCATCTTATTCTTCCATCGTATATAATATGTACTTGCAATGCAATGCATGTATATATATGCATGTAACTTGAATGATCTAATATAATTAATGATGACAAATTCGAGAACGCAAGTAGAAGATTACAAAAAGAAATAAAAAATAGAAAATATACACATATTTACTTAAGTTCACTCTTTAAGTAAGATTATGTTTTGCAAAGAAATTTCATTATTATTATTTTTTGTTACAATCGCTTAACATCAGTGGAACCCCCGTCGGGGGCACTGACCCCCGAACCCCTCTTTTCTCGTGTGGATTTATATGTTATTGAGTAATACTCCAATTCCCCTAAATTCACATAGGCGTACATGATGTGAGAAACAAGAGGACCCTAAAGTAACTGCATGTTGTTAGCTGATCAAATCACCAAGCCAACTCTCTTAAACTTTTAAAGGGAATCAATCCATCACTCCGACACAAAATAGTGCGTGCGCGTTAAGAGACAAATTATACATGAGGCCTTCTCTTTTAGTTTTCCTTTTATTGCCATCATAATTTTTAAATTTTTTGCTTCATTTAATGTACATTATATCAGATCACATGCCTAATTATAATTAATAATATTATTCGGAATTTATTTCTACAGACAATTGGCAATTTGGTTCAACCAGTAGCAGCAAATTGAACGTATTAGATCGATTTTTAGCATTAAATCCAAACTTTTTATTGACCTAATTAACAGCGTTTCTTCTTATAATAGTCAACATAAAAAAGGTGGAGTCGTAATAAGAAAATTGATCGGATCATTATTTTAATTTAAATTATTAGTAATCTCGCCACACAACGTACTTCAATCTTTTTAGCCTTAGGAAAACCATCCTATCTCTTTTCTAGAAAAAAAAAGATTAATAAGAAAAATCATAAAAATATACATTTGACCACCACATAATTAAACAATCAATGCAAGTAATGTATGGACTGCCGGATCGTGCATTATAACCGTGTCCGCACTGGCTCAAAGTGGAAGATGCGTCACCTTTTCTTTTCAGATCGGAGGGAAAAAGGAGAGATGCAATGATAGGTTCCAAATATGTTAATTGATGAGATATATGATAATTACTTTGCACTATTTAATTATTTATAGTAGTATTTAAATTTTGTTCGCTATCAAAAATCGTGGATCTATGCCATTGACAAATGCTGTTGTCACGATTTAGAGTAATTAAAAAAGAAACAATCGCCGGATTAAATTCAAATAGAATTTTAGTTAATATACTTCGAAAATTGGAATGTTAATAAAATATCACTTGATTTTACAAAATAATTATATAAATAGATTGATAGATTAATAGATAGATAAATAGATAGATAGTGCTCACGCATGCGGATGCCTTTAGGGGAATTCTTCCACTTGTGAGTGCAGTAATTTGGTATTGTGCTTTGTGGGTCATATCGATCAACTAAAAGCTTAAATATGTATACAGAACGTTTATCAGCTAAAAAGAGAACGATAATTAAAAAGTATAATGCGAACATGATGATTTTAAATAAATGTTGACTTGTATAAAAGTAATCGTATATAAATCATAAATAAATGTGTTCCTGTTGAATATAAGATCTCATAGTTCTGGGTATGTATATTTTAAAAGGGGTATATGGGTGTATACATTTATTTTTATGCAAATATGTGCAAATATCTAAAATTATTAAGAATTTTAGATTAAAAAATGTGTCCAGAATATATTCCCATTTTTTTAACTAAAATTAAAAATTGTTGATTTTCTTTTTGTGATTTGGATGTTTGATCATTGAAATGATAATGATGTAGTTGTTTTGAAGGAGATCATGATTTTGATATTTGAAACGTAATGAGATGTGAGTGCATTTGAATATCAACAAAAAATTGAATGACCTTTGATCTAAATTTTTACAGAAATTCCAATTAAATTTTAGCAAATCTCATAAAAGAAAAAAATGAAGATAAGACTGCATTGACTTTTAGATAGTCCTTGAATTCAAAAGAGATATATGTCCAATGTTTTGATTTTGAAAAATCCTAACATATATTATTTATATGTTGATAATTAATGGTCATATATTTTACTTTATATTCTTTATTAATATTTTTATGATGTTTTTTTCTCTTGCATACCAACTCAAAGAAGTCTACTAGAACTTGACTAATAATAGTTCTCTCCTCTGATACATTTGAAATATAATTTTTTCACAATTAACTCTATACTATAAATTTATAAATTTTAATCCATGAGCTTATTTTAAATTAAAAATCAAGTCCTTTAATCAAATTTCACCAAAAAAATATTAGCTTTTTTTTAATAATTATAAATAACGTTTTTACCCTTTCTTTTTAAATATAAGAAAAATATAAAAAAACATAATTAAGACATTTCATAATTACTGAAAAACCATTACTAAAAAATATTTATATTTATATTTTTTAAAATTTTTTAAGTATTTTTATTGTATTAAGGAACTAAAGGAAAAATGGTATTTTATGATTATTAAGAAATAAAGTAAACAGAATTCTTTTAGGAATTAAAGTTTATAAATTTAAAATTACATGTGAAAATTTATATAATATTGATTAGGTATTATGGGAAATAACCCCTAAAGTTGTCAAAATGAAATATAAAAAGGAACTATCCATCTCCTGATGGGAGAGCTGTCAAAATGAAATTAAAATAAAATCTTTGGTACGAGGCACCGGAAATTGGTACAGACCTATAGCAAAAGAAATATATATCTTGTCTATTGAAAATGGTTAATTGATAAAAAAAAACAAGAGTTTCATGAAAGAAGTGAGAATAATTTAGAAATATTGTATTTTGTTCTTTCCCATTTAATTTTTAATATTTATTTGTGTTAAATTTTAGAATTAAAATAAGGGTAAAAAGTTAAGTATATTATAAATAAATAAATAAATAAATAAATAAATAAATAAAAGTGAAAGTCTTTGAAATGTTGGAAATAAGTGGATGATTTTAAAGTTGGATTATTTCTTTCCAACTATCGCAAAAATCTAGATCTAATTCTAATATATAAAATCGAGCAGATATAAGTCTAAACTTTTTTCGATTGATCAGCTTTGTCCACCAATTCGATTTTTATTTCTTCAGATTATTTTTAATTTATTAAATTACTATTTTACTTTTATGCTCACTCCCTTACCAATTTAAATAAAGTTATTAAATTAATATAAGAATATTTGAAATTAAAAAAAAAATAGATTACCAATTTAATTGGGCTTTTGCACTAATAAAGTTTTAGGAAGAATTAAAATGTTAGTTGTTAACTTGCTCAATTACCTAAATCTAATATTATTTAATCCGTGCTACATAGATTTATATATGTGAAGTTTAACAATTAAATTTAAGCTTAAAAGTCATTCTACATAGATTTATATATGTTAAGTTTAACAATTAAATTTAAGTTTAAAAGTCGCACAACATAAATTTAAACGAGCTTTAGCTACGAAGGTTGAACTGAAGACACATATAAAAGAATTTATATTATGTTTTTACATAATATTTTATAAAAAGATTATCCATGTTTTTTTTGTTAAATTTTCATTTTTGTTACCTATACAAAGTATTATAATGGCTGTTAAGTTTAGAAGTGTAACTAATCCTATATAATCCATATTAGTATACAAAAATATGACTTTTCTTGATTTCAATTCTTTTACTACCCATATACTGATTATGATTGTAAAATATAATTAATATGAGTAACATGTTTCTCTCATGTTTAAGATATATTTCGAATTTGAGTTTAGTTTTAGTCTAATTATTTCTAGGACATACAAATATATTTAAATTGTTTCATGTTACAAATTAGTGTTTGAAAAGAGAGTACTTGAAATAAAATAGTAGAACTTCTTGATAATTATTTACACCTTATTCACTAATTTACTTTCTTAAGCAACATATGAACTATTTAAATACATTGTAGATATTTATGTTAATGTCCCTTTTTTGTCTTCTCTTTCTCTTCTCTTTGTTCTTACAATAAACTATTTTCTAATCCTTTTCTCATGCTCCCCATCACCTTATTCTTTTTGCTGATTTGCTGCTAAACATGGAACTAGAAAATTCAATTTTGGGACGCCAAGAATGGGGCCGAGTATTCTAAGCTTGGAGAGACGAGAATTGAGAGAAGAGAGATAGGGTGTGACTTGTGAGCGGCTGGTTTGGATTTTATATGGATAGTAGTGAATTTTATTATAGTGTATATGAGTGGCTCACTTTCTTTTTCTTATCTTTTCCCTTTTATTTATTTATTTATTTATTTATTTATTTTCTGCAGATATTACAGCTTGTCCTCGCTACCATCTCACGTTTCACGTCTCACGCCTCACATGAAACGGTTTGCTTGAGAGCTACAGAGCTTGTATATATATAACGTATCAGCTTGTTGCAGTCCGCAAGGAACCTTGAGTTCATTTGGAACTCCTCTTGCTGATCATCGTCCAACGAAGATGACGCAGCAGCCGGCCGGCGAAGATGACGCAGCATCACCATCATCATCATCATTATCAATCGGGTAATTAGGAGAAAATGTAAGAAAACTGATCGAACAATTTAGTTGAACCGGCAATTGGTGATTCGTTGATCCGACAGAAGCAAATCCAAGGGATCAGACCGAGTTATAAAAATTAATTTTTTTAGCACTATGTTTGGATTGAAATTAATGGAGAATAATGAAGAGAAAGATAATAATTAACCTCATTTGGATAATAATTTTTAAAAATAAAAATAAAAATTAACATTTACACTCCATTTTTTTTCCTCCCATTATCTTTTCCTCCCCTCTCTTTCCCTCCCCTCTTATATCCAAACATACCCTAGACGTTCTAAAAAAACTATAGTAAGATATTTTCTAAAAAATGTCCAACAAATTCATTTTCGACGTAGAAAAATAGAAGTTATTTCATTATATTTTAAATGTGTTGTAATTAAAAAAAATAAGAGAGATTGGAGAAAAAGTATTACAAAAATAGAATGAAAGGATGAAAAGATACTTAGTTTATAAAATAATTCATTGTCAAAAAATATTATATACTTCAAAATTACATCCAAGACTTGTATCTATATGAAAAAAACATCCAGTTTCCTTTTTTTATTCAGTTGAGAAGAAAACTCGTAGACGTAATACAAATAAAGAATTACCAAAAAGGGAAAACAAATATAATGCACAAAATAAACAAAAATCGTTCAATAACTTGAAAATTTATTCATGATTTAGTCTACTATATATATATATATATATTATTTTCTTATTTTTTAAATGAATTTGGTTGATATTTGCTCGGGTGGTATTAATTAAATTAGATGCTAACTCTCATTTTTTTATTGAGTTAACTTTTTGGTTTAACCCAAAATTTAATATCGTGGGCAACTAAATTAGAAAATTAATTTTTAATACGAGATTATATTATGTTAAATTAGATGTGATATCGATAATCTTAAAAATAAGCTCAAACTGATAGAAAAAATAATATTTTTATATTTATATTCTTACTGATCAACGGCTGCAGCCTCAGATGATGGGAGAAGACACTGCATAAGCAGCAGGACGCCTGCAGAGATGACCGCAAGGTTGACGAGGGACAGACGTGCAGTTCTCCATGATCTCACCAGCTGCCTCTGATCATCCTTCGCCATCTCCTCCTTCTTCCTACTGGTCGTGGCTTTAATTTTGAAATAAGGGGCTCTGGAGAGTAATTTATTATGATGATCGATCGAGCTAGGGGTTAAACAGACGTACGTATGCGTTATGGGGAGTGATGGCTGACCGACCGCCAACCATAAGAATATTGCCATTTTCTCACTTTGTCTCATGCATGCTCCAAGAATAATCCCAAGTGGTACCCATGTGCATAACAACAATTCTATTTTCTTTTTCTTTGTAAATTAGTTGATGATATTATAGCACACAAAATATATTTTGTAAAATTTATATGATATTCATACATCATTAAATTAGTCTATTGTTAACCAATTTAACTAAATAATTAAGGGTTTTAATAGTTATGGTAAAAGAATTGAAAAAAGAAGATTTATTATCTGCCAGTTTATTAGCCTGTTCAGATTCACGATGGAGCAACGTATATATGCATGTCCCATATATGCCCATGTATATAGGACGGAGAGTCAAAATATATAATAATAAATTGTAAAAAATTAAAAGAGACCAAGATTTGAATCTTAGACTCAAAATCATCTATTCACTATACTAATTTAATAATTATAATAATTTATTAGTATTTATTCTTTTTATTGACTGTAACTATTATTATTATTATTATTATTATTATTATATATATATATATATTATACACCAAAAAGTTGAAGGGGTCGAGGCTCCCCATCTTATATGTGAATCCGCCCTGCATGTATCATACGAACCAAAATTACAAGCAATATATTGTTCATTATATATATATATATATTATATGATAATCATACAATAGAGGAACCAAAATTACAAGCAATATACGATTAATTATATATAGCATTAACTCTAACACATACAATTACTGAAATATATATTTAGCGAGAGTAGGCAGATGCAGCCTATATAAAATATATATTGACAAAGATAGATCATATATGGCTGTCCGGTCATCATGTGGGATGTCGGAGCTTAGAAGAATGATTGCCTATCCTTTTTTTATCTTCATAATATTCGAGCGAAAAATTCTTAATAAACTAATGATTTTATAAATCAAAATTTGAATTATTATTTTTTTGTTAATTTTTTTAAATTTAATACCGCTATATAAGTGTGTAAATGCCTATCTGACAGCTGAGCTAAGTTAAATGACACGATATACAATGCAATAAGGTGAAACTAAAAGCTCGTTTGGTTAAAGAGTAGAGAAAGAATAAAGATCTTATTCTTACTTTTTCATCCAAACAATATTAAAAATGATAAAAATAAACTATTTCAATTAAAGTGAAAACCTATTTTAAAACGTACAAAATTATTTATTTTTATTTTTCAAATGATTTGCAAGAACACTTCTATTATTGCATCTATTCTTTTTTCCCAAGTAGATTTGTTATATTAATTTATATTAACAAAAACGTGATCAACTATAATTAATTGGATCTTGACATATCTAGATTTTGATGAGGGTATAACACTATACATAAATAATAATAAAATATAATATTATAACTATTCAAATATTAAGTTATCATATTAACATATTTATTGAGTAATATTAATCTTTAACTTTTTAACCTTATTATTTATCTTAACTTAAAATTATTTCATTTTATTTAATCAAAATATTATCATCATATTAAGATTATTATTTGTTTTTTTAATATAATTAGTAATTTAAACAAATACATAATTGTTATTTAATATAAATATATGAGTAATGATAATTTTCTAATCTCGTTTTCATGTTAACAAACACTTTTATCAATTTCATTACAAACTCATTTACAAGAATAATCCACTATTGTTCATTTGGTAAGAACAAATTTGAAATATTCTTATTAATTTTTAAGTCCCTTATTTCTATATCAAACATGGTCTAAAAGTATATATGCACAAGAAGAACGAGGCGCGTGCCCACCTTAATTCTTAAATCAATTAATTAAGAGGTCCTCGGTTAAATTTCGATCAGTCGATTCTCTTTATACTCATGCATTTTTTTTCTTCTGTTCATAAGGCTCGTAATAGAAACAGAAGATATACAGCTAATTAAGCATATTCTAATGATACGTTCAAAGTTTTCAAACTCTCGAATTAACTCTTAAACTTTTACGAATATACGAGTTTATAGTCCTAAATAAGTTAACTCGGAGTAGAATCTTAACTTGAAATAAATTAGGGTAAACTCTCAAGTGAACTAGGTAAACTCTTTAAAACTTAAGTAAACTCTCGAGTTAGTTTCGTAGAGTCGGTAAATACATAAATAAGTTATAAGCATGAGATATTGTATTTTGAAAGAATTATTTAAAAAAAAGATAAAATTAAATAGATACATCATTTATCCCTCATTTATACAATAATTCATTCAATACTTTTAAATAATTATAATTAATCATTAATTATTTTTTATGTGTTTTATTTCATGTTTCACTTTGTTTTATAATAGGACAAGTGATAAATAATGATTGACAACATTTTTTCATGTGATTTTTACTCTTTTTTTAAGTAATGTTTGTTTAATAGTTATATCTTATGTGATACGTTTATAAGTGGTTCATTATCTTTCTTAATTTTATTTTAAATAGACATCATTTTATTATATAATTAATTAATTTTAAAATATATTAATAAGTATATAAATGTATGGAGGTTGAGAATCCGCATTGGCGGAGAGCAATATTTCCCGCTCCGATTTTCGAAGTAGGGTGCAAAAGGACTATGCCCTCCATCTTCGTCTCCGTGAGAAAACCCGATTGAGAATTCTCCATGGAGATCCTCGATTTTCGAAAATTTTTGTCATCCCTACGTCTATTGTTGTGACTTGCATGTTAACTGATAATCATTTGTTTATTTTTGTTATATATTATTATTCCATCTGTTATATTATATCTTCTACTTGATTATAAAAAAAGTTAGGCTAGAATTTGATTGGACCAATTTACTCTCTCCCCCTCTTGATATGATTTTATTCCAACATGATATGACGTGAATTCCAAAGTTTAGTTATATTGTATGAAATATAAGTTCATTTAGTAAAATTCTAATTTGTTGTACTAGATTTTTAAAATCAAATAATATTAATTTCCGAGGCAAAAGTGAATAACACTAAAGAAAATAATTAAAAACTTCAATAATAATCAGTTTACCATTGTATATCATGTTAAAATATGAATTCTTTACCAAAAAAAGTTAAAGATTTCTTACAATAATGTTAAGTTACTTGTTCTATTTGAAGTCACAATCAATTTTCCCTTCTCCTTTTTTTTATTTTATCTTACTATTTTTTTCATTTCTTTCCTTTCCTCCTCCATTATTTTTTATATTTCGGTTTCTAAATTTTCACTATAACTCCTCATTTTTTTTTTCTTTTCATCTTACTCTTTCCCGATCGACCTTGTATCCGTTAATCTATATGCTGGAGTGAGCACGAGCGGGACGTCGCAACTATCCAACTTTTAGGTTTTTTTGCAACTCATGTATCGGCCGAAGCATATGAGAGAGAAAGGTCTATTTTTGTTGTAATATGTTAATTAATTAGGCAGCTATAAGTTTAACACTAAATTGAATATACATACAAGGAAAAAAAAACTAAGTGGCGAGACAGGAAAAAAAATTTAAAACACACATACATTGTATACATAGTAGAAACAAGAACAACAGAAAGTACATGCAAGGGAGGGAATTATTATGATAATTTATCATATAATTGCTGTAAATTAAACATGTAGGCCAATTAAATTAAGAAAGAAGAGAAGACGGAAGAGTGTTCCAACAGATAGTGAGTAGTAGTGTTTAACCTCGGCAATTATCCTTGAAGATGCATCGACCTGGTTGTCCGTTTACTTGACTTGTACAGGGCATGCCGCTGCTCCCACCGCACACCGCTTTGTTCGCGTTCAGGGCTGGATACGTTAACGTCTTCCCTTGGGCGAGGATCCTCCTGTGGATCTCAGAATCCAGTTGGAACTCTTCTTCCTCCTTTAACACTAGTACAGCTACAGTCTTCTCATCATCTGCCCCTCCGAACTCGCCGTTAATGGTGCCATTGGATGCTGGTCTCATTAGTGCTGCAGAAGCATCAGCAGCCTCAGATGATGGGGTGCACTGCAGCAGGATGCCGGCCGAGATGACTGCAAGCGAAACTAGGCATAGCGATCTCCATTGCCCTTCCATCGTCTCTCTCTCTCTCTCTCTCTCTCTCTCNGATTCAGACAATACCTTGTTATTGGTGTTAATTTTCACTGTCCATATTATACATATTATAACGACACATGCATTAGGAGATGGATTCTAACATATCACGAATTAACAAGTTAAAAGATATAAATTTACACGACATTAATTCGAAATGTATAATGCTGGCGGTCGGTTCACCAAACTACCTCCCTTTTATCATAACATAATTGGGAAATCAATTAGGTAGGTAGGATATATAGATGACAATTGCAACACTACTCTAAAGTTTTATAGCATATACTGATTATGTGGTAAAATTCCTCCAAATTTGAGCTCAACTTGCATTTTTCAAGTAAATGAACTAGCAATACAAAATAAAAAGGGAGATCATAAGATAATCAGATGGCCTTCGAAACTAATTTCAATACTAGCTTAATTGAACAACCAACGATAAAGATGGTCATATATATGGTTACGTACTTTGGATTATTCAACTTGTGGAGCAACCATAGAAAACTTGCCACAGGGTCAACGACTCCACATACCTACATTACATAATTTATGCTATTTAATTAATTCAACTGATCGAATAGCTTGTAATGTGGTAGAGATCTCAAGATCAAGCTCGGAGGCACTGATTTTGCGAGTGTGTATACACCTAAAATCATATTAAAATTATGATCAATGCTTTTAAAATCAAGCATCACTAGTCGATCCAATCCGAACCCTCACGAAGCAAAGGCTGGTCAAGTCTGTTTCAGTATCAACACAGGAAATAGTAAAAAAAAAGGGTAAATCTAAAAAATAGTACAGACTTAGGTTTAAAATAGTTAAGCGGTATTTTTTTAGTAAATATTTATGCCGAGAAACTTCGGCGATTTTTTGTCCATGGTTCCCCATATATTTATTCAACGTTTTATATTCATGAAAATTTACATTAGTTATTATAGAATTTCATATCATAATATATCCTACTATGTATTCCTTTCATCTTCAATGTAATGAATTATCTTTCTTAGAAAACAAAAAAAAACATAGAATTTTAAATACACACGTAAATGTTTATTGTTAAAAATCACTCTAGGTCATTTAATGGCAAAAATTGAATTCAATTGTCAACTGCTCCTATCGAAAATAGGATTGACTGCGGATTCGAGCTATAGCACATGGTTTTCTAAAATTCGTACGATTTTTCCTATCTAAATCGAGCAGGTTTTACATGAAGAAGATTTTGTTCAGCATGTTCTATTTGATACTGGTCGGAGAAGAATTTTTATTATGCTCCTAATTTGTATGTTCTACTTTTAAATTTAAGAAATAGGGCCTCGGAAGACAAATTCTTATAAAAGGTTATGATACTTTTTGTTTTAATATATAAATAATTCGGATTTAAACCTGACTACATCTAATATCTGACAACGTGATATATTCACCATTAGTACAGTAGTACTGTTTAGCAATAAAATAATCTTAATTTGCTTGTAAGATGATGCAAATAAGATTGCACCTATTAGTATTAAATATTCTTTTTTTATTGTTATTGGGGTCAACTTGCATACTTTTTCCCAAGTAAATGAAGTAAGCATACATAAGAAGAAGTTTCTAATAATGATCCGATGCACTTCGTGATTAATTAAATTTAAGACTTGAGCTAACAATGATATAAGTTGATTATAAATCCGCCTAATGCAAAATTTTAAGGTCATTTTGGATTATTTAACTTGTGGAACGACCACAGACAAATGGAAAACCTGGCATAGATTCAACGACTACACGTATCTGCATAAGAAAAGAGGACCGCTTTAGTGGATGACTCCACCTTAATTCATATTTTAACTAATTACAAAATGTAAATCCTACAAGGCTACAATAGTAACTAATTCAACTGATTAGTTTTGAATGTAGGTATCTCCGGATCGAACTTCAAGTATTCTTCTCATCCCGAATTGAACTAGTATAATAGTCATTTGGGCATATCCAAAAAAGTAATGAACACACACGTATATAAATAAATTAAATTTATGTACGACGCTTTATGTTATAAGATAATATATTTTTATTCATATTTATATATAAATATATTAACATAAATCTCTGTTTATAAATATATATTAGTAAATTATATGAAAATAAAAAAAAAGTAAATTATAATTTACAATATTGCAGTTTGGAGTTGGGATAATCCACTAAATCGTAATCTTCCTAGGAAGAGAGTTACCGTTCTATTTCTGGTGTTAAAAAACTTGAAAATTATTGTTATTGAACATTTGACCTCTATTTCGTTAAAATTAATATATATTATATGGTTGATAAATTAGTAATTCAAGTATTAAATTTAATAAGTTGATATTTTAAGTCGTGTTTCAGAAAATGAGAATATAAGAAAAATAAAAATGAAAACATTTATTATGCAATAATACTAAGACATAATAAATATTTTAACTATATGATACCAATACAAGCTACACTAAATAATAAAATAATGTTAAAATTAAACTGGAGTAATGTTCTTATATCAATACATATGTTCTATAATAAAATCTAAGGAAGAAACATAATATTTAACTATTTAAATATTTATTAACATTTAACTGTTTATATTGAATATTCCACCTTTATTTATCCGATAGCTCTTCAGAATTCATATTAATCCACAAATGTAACCAAACGGTTCGCAATGACGGAATTAGATTCGAAATTACTATAGTTGAGAGATAAAAAAAAAGTTATATTGTTGAGTTCTTACATTGAGTCATTGAAATGTTTTGTTTTCAGGAAAAAAGAGTATGCATGGCCTTTGGTAAAGTTATAATAATTTTAATTTCAACTGTTTTGCATAGAAATTTTAAAATATCAAATGATTTAAAAATTGTTAATATTTTTATAGAACTACATATATGCAGTGTAAAAGTGCACTGCGCCATCCAGGTCCTTATTTTCTTTATCGTTATTATGATACATGGCTCAATTTTTATATTATTCGTGAATTACTATAATTTATTTTTTGAAGTGTGCAATGCTATAAATCTCGAGAACGACGAAAAGGCATCGACCATCCGGCCACCACAAGCTAGTGGCGTTGCCCTCACCTGAAAAGCTTGTGGCCCCTCCCTAGGGAGAAAGCAAGATTTTGTTTTAAGAAAAAATAAAAGAGAAATAAAGAAATGAAGGGAGGAAAGAAGAAAGAAGGCAAATTCAACGTTGTAAAATACATATAAAATAAAAATTATAACGCTCTACAAGACCACTCTGTCATATCTACTCCTCTTGACGTGTTACAATCTTTTTTTTACTTAATATTTAACCAATTAATTAATCGACATAATAGACAAATTATACGAAGACTAATAAAATTTCATTAAAAAGTTTAGATAAATAAAATACTTTATTACATTATTTCAAAATAAAAAATGTAACTAATAACAATTTAATAATTTTATTGAAAAACTAAAATAACTCAAGATGAAACTATCATCACGTGCAAGTCACTAGGTTACAAACATTTGCATCATCAATTTCATCACCTATCAGTTGTGTTCATCGCTCGTAAAATTAAAAATAGAGAAGACAATCCTCCTTTAACGTAATAATCAATAGTAAAAAAAATATATGTGCAAATAAATATAAGGAGATATTGATAATCCATCATGATAATAAGTAGCTTTATTTTCTTTTTATTTTTTGTGATTTTAATTTAGGAATGGTCATAACACTAGTTGCACAATATAATGCACAGTAAATTTAGAGTTCAGTATGCTCATGAACATTAGCTTCTTACTTGATCATTATTCTTTCAATACCATAAGTGGCTAGAATATCAATTACATCATAATCAGGGGTGGAGCTAGACAAATCATTCAGGGGGTGCATATTTTAAACTAACGTCATCATGAAAAAATTAGAATAGTATGACAATAAAATTTTAGATAAAATTTTAATTTGAAAATCAAATAAATATTAATCATTAATGATTAATATGAAAAAGGTTGATGCTAAAATAAAAGAAAATACGTATAATGAAAAATAATTATGAAGAAAAAAATTGTCAATAGGTTTCAAAACTTCTTTTGTAGCTTTGATTTGCTTTCAGAAAAATATTTTGATATTCTTTTCAATACAATTGTGCTATTTAAATAAATGAAGTTAATTATGAAATTACATTTCTATTTAATTTTATTTGGACTCCAATATTAATTTCATGGACTAAGGAGATATCAAATTTGAGCAGGACTGCACATAAAAAAAATCAATGAAAAAATTCAATAGGTAAACTCGAAACCAAGACCTTAGCTTCAACATCCGGCCAAATACCCAATCCTTCTTATGTGATTAATACATGTACTAAAAACAATATTAACTTTCCAGAGGTGCCAGTGCACCCCGTTGATCCCCTTTCCCTCCACCTCTTATCATAAAATTCATGTATGATATCTAGTATACTTAAGCTCAATCTTAACTTAGGACATTTTTTTAACTATTTTATCCTAAATTTGTCAAACATCACAATAGTAAGTGAGCCTTTACTAGTGCAATAAAGATTCAGGTCGTCCCGCCAAAAGCACAAATAACTATATTATAAAGCATTCATGAGTAGTTTCAGTAATCAATCGGGACAAGTCTCACTGTCGAGATATATTTCATAGTTAGGATAAATCCTGTAGTCGGAATAAATCTCGCAATCGACGGGGTCCTCCTCTTCACACGACAAATTTAACAACAAATATTTAACAATTTTTAGTCATATTATCAGTTGAGCATTCTGATCCCTCCTAGTTTTTAGTCAGATAATGACTTGGTCCGTGTTCGGTTGTCTTTAAGTCATCCGGTGAACGAGGTACTTTAGCTATCATAGTTGTCCGATGGGCGTGACTCGCGTTCATTCAGGACATGGTCTGCACTCCGTGATTTTCTTGTTGTCTGATGAGAACTCGATCTACGTCAGAGCGACATGGTCGACATTGTGCGATGACTGTGAGCCGTGTCTGTTAGGACACGGTTTGTGTTCAGCCGTCAGATTCTCTTCAGCGATTGGGTTTACGTCTTCCGTCCCAAAATTGGTCTAGGCATTTTATTTTTAAGAATACACATGATTATTACTTTAATGCAGGAACAATAACATTATCCATTTCTCCTATACTTGATCACACATACAAGAAATATCCTAAAGTTGATCCTCTAGTTACATACCTTAATTTTAGGTGATCTAACTTCTTATTCCTCGTTCATTTTTTTATATTTTTATTTTTCTTTGTGACGAATCTTCTTCCTCTCTTGATATATAGTCGTTGGTACTCGTCCTCTTCTCTTGTCGTAGCCTCAGTATGAAAATCAAGAAAAAAAATAATACCAAGAAGAAAGGACCAAGAATTAATTACCTCTAATTCTCAAAGGAAGAGAGGGAGTGTGTGCGTCTGTGTGTGTGTGTGTGTGTGAGAGAGAGAGAGAGAGAGGTGTTTCATGAGGCTAGGAAGAAAATAATGAGTAAGAAAAATATTTCGTGAGTAAGGGTTTATATAGGAGTGCTCTAGGTTTTAGTCAGATTTAAAGATGAGTTTAAATTTGAATCCACAATTAAATATCATGAGACCCTGCCACATCATGGAACATGATTTGTGTTCCTCTAGAACACGATCCATTTTCCTCATTTATTTAACTAAATCGTCGGTGCAACACAACCCATGTTCTTCACAGACGCGATCCATGTTGACCCTGTTTAGGTTCGAGGTGTTATATAAATGATCAAATTGCTTTATGAAATTTAGGTTAATGATAAGAGTCGATGTTATCTTTCAAATAAAATTAAATCAACTTAAAATGTTATGTGTAGAGCCAAATGTGAATATCTCAAGTCTCTCTTATCAATCTACTAGTTAGAAAATGACCATGACTAGTGTATGATTTTCTGACAGCTAAGTGTTGATAATGCCTTGAATCTTAACCTAGTGATAAACCCTTATATGCCCCATGTGCATCACATCCGCTCGAATAATTGGGGCGGCGAAGTTGTCCGCCCCATACGAGGGTCTCATTGCAGGGGCTCAGGGATGGAGCCCCCGAAACCTAGACGACTCTAGGATTTCTATTTCCTATTTTGTGTTGGGAGTCCCTGTTTGTACTCCCTAAGTTTTGGGTCATACAATAACTTGTAATCATCTATTATGTCTCCATTAAAGAAAACACTCAGCCACTGCTCGAGGATGTAGCCTAGTTAAGGGTGAACCTCATAAATCTTGTGTCTTCTTCTGTGTGCGAACTTTCTCTCTCTTCTGTTTCATATCCGCAACACTAAGAATAAGGATAGTTCAGGGACTTTCTATATCGAACCTATTAGAGTATGGCTTTAGAAATTAAATAGAATCACATTGATGAGAGCCTTATATCTTTAAGTTATATTTTTTTGCAATAAATGCATGTCAAATATAATTAGTACTGAAAAGTTATAAATGGTGTTTATGTCGTGATTATAATACTTTTTATGCATATTTTATAATAACATTCATTTGTTTCGCTTGCTATTATGATACACAAACATCGAATTCATGATTGAATATTTTGTTATATATGATGAATAGCTGATCCGATCAATTCCATTGCCATATGTCCAAAGAACCCATATTTTAGTTTGAACTATCACCTATGAATTTGGATGATTGGCATGTGAATTGGATGTCTAATCCGGACATGTGATGTGATAGATGTGACATCAAATCATTCAATCAATCGAGCATTCACCTAGGAGATCAAACATTTCAAAAAGTGCTAGAAAGCATTGTTTATTAATTGAAAATTCATGTTGCACCCATTGTCCAATCAATTATGACGGAATCATTGATAGTTTACAATCATATCATCGAGTTGTGGTACTCTATACTCTCCTATGATCATTGTTATAAATCAAAGATGAAAATTAAATAAGATGAAGATAAAAGTTAGGGTGACCATTGTATTAATTTTGTACAGAGTTGAAAAACACTATACTCCATGAGTTGAAATACTCTTATTTCCCCAATAGAGGGCATTTGTCAAGGTGATGGATGACCATTTGCCTATCATGGCATGTCCTTGTAACAAGGATGTTAATCAAAGTAATTGCAAAGTAAATTAAAGAATATGAAGTTGAAGGCAAATTTCATTGTTATAGCATTGATTTAATACATACATTGAACAAAGTAATGATATTAATTAATAAATTATGATCCAAAGACATTGATTATCATGAATAGTTTGACCTTACATAATTGATAATGTACTTTAATTATTTTTAATTTGTTTGACATTATTAAGTACTGACTATCATTATATTATATCTAAATCATGATTCATTAGAAATATTATCAAACAATCTCCATCGTACTTGGCTTAGCTTATAATGATCTTGTCTATAGTAATGATTCAAGAGCATTAAACATTAGATGACATTTTAAACATTATTTTTCATCGATGTTGAAGGATGTACACTACAAGAATATTATGAAATGCGATAGACGATTAGCGACAGATATAATTGTCGCTAATCTATCGCTAAGAACGACAGTATAACGATAGGATAGCGACGATGTAAGTTGACCCATTTTTTTAACAAAATTTAAAATTTGCGACAAGCTAGCGACAGTTGTAACGACAGATATTCTCTGTCGTTATTAGCGACAGAACTTACGACAGACTAGCGACAGAATTTCTGTCGCTAAAACCCGTGCCCTAAAAATTCCAATTCCCCACTTACTTTTGTTCGTGATCTGCCCTCGTCCTCTCCACCCGTGTCATCCCTCTTAGCCGCCCGCCGCGCGCCGCCCGCGCCCTTGTCGCCCGTCGCGCCATCGCCGCCCGCGCCCTTGTCGACCGCCGTCGGCACCCTTGTCGCCCGCTCCCTTGCCATCCGCGGCCTGTTCGCCCGCGCCATTTCCGTCCGCCGCCCGCACCCTTGCCGCCCGACGTCCGCCACTTGCTGTCGGTAAACACAGCCTCACTCATTGTCGCTTTTTCCTCCTCACTCCGGCGCCCTCCACACCTCACACAAGTGAGGAGGGCTCCGGCCATCGGCTGCCCTCCTCACAGACCGTGAGGAGGGTGGCCGCCCTCGTCACCCTCATTGATTATATGTTTTTTTATTTATAATCATGTTTAGTTCAATCATAATCATGTGTGGTATTTGTGTAATTATGCTTCATATTCATTGATTATATGTTTTAATCATGTTTAGTTCAATCGTAACCATGTGTAGTTCTTGTGTAATTATATTTTGTTCAATTGATTATGTTTGCGAAATATGTCCAGCTCATATTTAATTCAGTTTCGTTCATATTTATGTAGTATAATGAGACCTGATCGAAGCTGGATTTATCAGTGGAAAGATGATAAGG
>LTAE01002609.1:22574-42682 GCA_001647135.1 Pontederia paniculata | reverse complement strand
TAATAAATTAGTAATTTCCTTGTAGTGTGATCTCTACTTTGTTGGCATTTTAGATTCTAAGCATATTCAAACAGGCCTTAGACGAATGGCTTCCTCTTTGCTTCTCTTCCATCGCAACCGAAAGAGAAGAAGATCCAACCCGACAGAAATTCCCACCTGCCATCATACAAATTGAAAGATAAGAAAACCTCTCAACAATCTTTTAATGTCACCTCAATTTAGCAGTTAACATATAATTATAAAAATATTCTTAACTAATGATATGTTAAGAATACACATATAAAGATGATATTCTTTTTATCATATTAAGTTTTTAAAATTATTGGTAGCACATCTAATTTAAAAGACGTGTTCAAATGATCATGAGATGTGAATCTACAGGTCTAATACTAGTGTAATTAATTTTAACAATAATTAAACAAATACATGTATGGTTAAGGACATTGATTTATGCCATTAATATACTGATATAGTATGTGACTAATATATAGAGATGATTAGTAATTTCAGTAAAAAAAAATTTCATGAATAATTAAGTGAATGTTTCCGTTACTAGTATTTATCAATAGGGGGTTTAAGGGGACACGAATTGTACTGCGCCTGTGGGTGCAATAATTATTGCGTCTATAGGTGCAGCCGTCATATGTGCATGGAATGTACATCATGGTGTGCACTCCATGCCATAGGATGATTGCGCCGGTAGGCACTGCCCACAGGCACAACATACTCCTTTTACCCTTATTAATAATAATTGAGTAATGCACTTAATTAAAATTTGTAACTGTGAAAAGTGTTGTTAGTGGGTAGGTTGACTTGGAAGTTAAAATAACAATAATAATATACAAAACATTAAGTTAATGCATATTCGGGAACAATCATTATAGTACTGTTTTCTTATTGTGTAACACATTTTTAATAAATGATATTATAAAAGGTGCCCTTATTATGGTCACTCCTCTTTTACCCTCTTTATTCTCAACCTTTTTATTATTGAATACCACATAAAATACCACCTCTCTATTTTCATGAGTTGCTTAATTTTCCAAAAAGCTTCTTCATATTTTTCCTTTTATCTTTTGTAATTTATCTCTGATTATAATAATTTATCTTTTGTGATGCGTAAATTCTAGTTATGTAGTTATTTTTTTATTATTACATTCTCTTGTTATCATGAAACTAAAATTTCCTATTTTTCATACTTTTTTTTAAAATTTAATGTTTAAAAAGCTTCATAAAAATTAAGGTTTCATAGTATGCATTATTAATTTCAAATAAAATTACTACTTTTTAATGTAAACATATATTTTTATGATAAATATGAAGATATAACAATAGTTATATTGTAAAAATACCAACATAGTATTATCCTTTTGTTAACATATTTTTAAATAAAATAATAACTAATAAATATTTTATAAATAAATAAAACCTCAAATAAAATATACTTCAATTTNCTCCTCTTTTACCCACTTTATTCTCAACCTTTATTATTGAATACCACATAAAATACCGCCTCTCTATTTTCGTGAGTTGCTTAATTTTCCAAAAAGCTTCTTCATATTTTTTATCTTTTGTAATTTTATCTCTGATTACAATAATTTATTTTTTGTGATGCGTAAATTCTAGTTATGTAATTATTTTTTATTATTACATTATTTTTCTCTTGTTATCATGACACTAAAATTTCCTATTTTTCATATTTTTAAAATTTAATGTCTAGAAAGTTTCATAAAAATTAAGGTTTCATAGTATGCATTATTAATTTCAAATAAAATTACTACTTTTAATGTAAACATATATTTTTTTATGATAAATATGAAGATATAACAATTAGTTATATTGTAAAAATACCAACACAGTATTATCCCTTCCATTAACATATTTTTAAAATAAAATAATATCTAATAAATATTTTATACATAAATAAAACCTCAAAAAATATACTTCAATTTTTCCAAGTAAAATATAGTGTAATAAAAGATAAATTATTGTAATAGGAGAAAAATAATATCTGGAGATTCGCATGACAACGGTTACATGAGATCCTAGTCAACTACATCCATAATTTCCTACGGCATCAGTTCAATCCAACGAGCACTCCGTCTAGCATTAAAAGCAATATTGTATTCAGCAGCATCTTCATATCTTCTTATGGTTTGTAGTTTATCCCGCCCATAAGAAGAACAAGATATCATTTCCTTCATGCGAATAATATGTATCTTCTCTTCTAATTCTCCTGCAGTGGTCGCCACCTTCATGAACATGCAGTTTATGGCGCTAGAGAACAACATCTGTTCTCCTATGCTATTCATTACGATCCACTCGTTATTCAACTCGTCAAGCTCATAGATATAAAAGAATCCGTCAGAGAAGTTGATACAAACCGACATAAGCTTATCATCAATGACCACCAAGTTGCGCATCTCAGTATTGGAACTCATACGCCAACCGCTTTTAATAACTGAAGTCAGAATTCCAGCCGATAGATCATAAACTCCAACTTCACATAATTTATCACCCCAGACGTAGATCCGATCCTTGAAGAAAACGGGCTTGTTTTATGCTTTGAATTTGCTTCTATAGTGACGCACATTGACAATTGTCCATGTTCTGTCTCCTGGCCGACAATAGTGAATTTCAGATGGAATCATACCAATGACGACACAATTGGGCGAAGTTGGGGGTGCCGAAAAACTGAACGTATCACAGTAGGGGATTGTTGATGGTGGAAGTTGAATGATCGTCCTTGTTAAAGGGTTGAACAACAAAACCTGATCATAGCCAGATAAAGAACCAGTAGCCGTATCGATAGAAAAAGAATTAGCTGCGAGCAATAACCAGCCGTAGCCCGAGCACATTATGCCGACACGGTCTGGTAGGCTTGGCATGTCAATGATGAAACGCTCACCGCGGAGAAGGTCGGTGATCGCGCACCTCTTATTCCCATCCAGAAGCCTCACACAGCATGGACTCCCATATGAGGCAGCAGGTCGTGATTTTAGAGTTGCCGTGCCCAGGGCTACACATCTCCAATGCTTGCACACCCGGGATGCCTGGATGTGGTCGCCAATGTGCATACGGACCATAATCAGCTCCAAAATTTCTGTTACTATTCCCGACCAATTCGGCCTTCTTTCTTCTTCTTTTGGTTTTCTTTCTTCTTCTTCTACTGCTGCCACTACTTGGTGTTTGTCCATTGTTTTATTACTTAGGACCTGGTGGAATCCATGGAGAATGTAAATTTATCATTAACTCAATAAGACATCACAACATTAACTAGGACATACGTATAAAAATACCTTCTCCTTGAAGAAGGGGCGAAACTTTCTCTGCTTTCTTGGAGGTTCGACGACTTCGTCTGTGTCAACTGGTTCGGGGGCGCCGTCCACACATCACCGGCATCTAATATGATCTGATGGAGGCCGTCGGAGCTGACGACGGACGTGGTGGTGGCCGACATGAGGGTGGAGGCGATTGCGATGGAGGAGGCGCTACGGAGAAGACGAGAGAAGGTGCAAATGTTGCTGAACTGATTTCAATCTTTCGAAAAATAATCGACGTTGAGACTCGGGTTTCCGCATCGCCGGATTCCTTCTGTGCGCCGGCGACAGTCACTCGAGTCCGAGCCCCTTTTTGTTGTCGAACGTCCCCGATGCCTATGCCGATGTGAACTCCTCGTCCTGCTCGTCTTCGTCGTAGACTCCGATGTTCGGATCGGTGCCGGAGTGCGGCCGGACGGAACTCCCTTGGTAGGCGGCGGCGGCGGCGGGATTGAGTGAGAATAGAAGGAGAAGAAAGAAGCCGACCACCCCGTCTTTTTTAATTTAATTTTCCCGGACAGTGTCGCGCTGATCAACTTTTTTTATTTATTTTCCTGTCCCTCGTTGAAATTCCAATTTAACCTATTAGTTTAAAATATTTACGTGCCTGCCACTGAATTTTTTTTTTCTCCATTTGCTGTGGACTTGCGATAAATTTTAATAAATAAGGTGTCCTTAATATCACTCTAAATTTCTTATTACCACTCTCAATAAAATTTAATGCTCATTAACAACCTATAAATTATAGATGAAAACACCACATCTATAGAATTCGGATGTTCTCACAATTATAGTACGTTGTTACAATTTACCTATGTTCATATAAACATTGTGAAGGAATTGCATTTAATTTTTTTTTCATGTTTTCTGAATGAAAATTTGTAACATGGTTGAAATGTTATTGCTAAGATATGAAATAACTTTTTATGTTCGGATGAAGCATGTAGAGTACTTTCATGTTTATAGGTTGTATTTGACTGGAGTTAGAGCTTATATACAACTTAATGGATTTGTAAGATGGAGAATGTAATGATGCCAAATGTGGATGAACTTATTTTCTCATACTCTTTTTTGTCAGAAACTTGGAATTGTTTTCTTTTTTGAGGCAAATGATTAGAAGACATGAGCATGAGCATAAATTGTCAAAGTTAAATAAGCTCTTCACGTCAGTGTAATAAGTTAAATTAAAAATAAGTTCGTTTTAAATGAAATTCTCAAAGAACTGGAAAAAGACAAAAAAGAATAAAAATAAGCATAAGCTGTAAAGTGTTAAATGAGATATTCTATCAACAACTTTAAAAATTTAAGTCGATAAAAAATATCACTATCTTTATATTTATATTATTAACACTTTCTCATTTGACTATAATATTATATTAAATAAGGCGTACTATCAACAATTTTAAAAATTTAAGTCGATAAAAAAATATCTTTATACTTATATTTTTAACATGAAAAATAAGCATAGAATTCAAGCAGAGAATTAAGCTTAATTTATTTTCTCTGCACCAAAGGAGGGTGAAATTGTCTCGTGGAGTGGCATTAAAAAATTTGGAGTAGCATTAAGACCATTCTAAATAATATCATAAATTATCATTATAATAATAATACTTTAGAATAATAATAATAATAATAATAATAATAATAATAATAATAATAATAATAATAATAATAATTATTAATAATAATAATAATAATAATAATAATAATAATAATAATAATAATAATAATAATAATAATAATAATAATAATACTTTCACCATCTTTAGACATGCATGTCATAATATTTTCATTTATTTACAATAGAAAAGTCTCAATCTCATTTGTTGTCATAAATTATCTTAGTTTTGTTTTCGGAAAAGATCTAATGTTCATTATATTTTATATGATTTAAAAGATATCATATGTTCATTACTTATTTTTAGGCTAATTTTCACTTGATTCCACCTATTTATTATAGAATGTAATAGAACTACATTATGCAACAAAATTGATGGCCAGTTCATGAATACTATGCAATTATTACATCATGGTGATGTTTTCTAATACTTTTAACATTTGAAAGAATTAAATAGATATGTGAATTCTTTAAGTACTTTAGGTTGTAGTTGGATTTTGATATGTTGGTAAATGTTGTTTGAATAGAGTAACTCAATTTTATTTCACTAATATCTCTAAAGCGCTTAGCTTTAGGTGCAATGTGATTTATGTGGTTTATGAAATGGCCATATATGTGCAATGTGATTTATGCATAACTTTAATTAAACGAGTGAGCTCCTAAAATCATACATTTATTTAAAGTTTCACGGATGAGTACATGAAAATTATACTACAATTTTCTTTTAGCCTTAATTTTATTTAATATTTTTAAAGTTTTATATTATTTCAAATCCTCTTGAATCTCATTTATGACTCCATTACTGATGGCGACAAAGGGAATGAAATCGCAGTGCAGAGAACTTTTTTTTCCTTCTTACCTAACCTTGATGTTGGCATTGGAGCATTCATCTTTCTCTTCGTTGGTGAACTTATGATAAAGTTGAGGGACCATTTAGTTATAAACTATAGGGGACTGTTTAATTATAATTTAAAATTAGGGGACCAAAATAGGAACCGAGTAAAGTTAAGGAACTATTCAAAAAATATTTAAATTTTAAATTAATATTTTTATTTTTTATTTTGTACTTATGTGGCTTTATCACGTGGAGTAAAAACTAAAAAAACCTGCTATATTAGGTGAAGAACTTTCAATGAGCAAGTTGCAAAGTTAAGAGATCAATATGTTATAAACTAAAATTCGGATATCAAAGTGGGATATGAGCAAAGTTGAGAGACTATACACAAAAAGTACTCTCTTTTTTTCACATATAATCCTCCAAATCTTAATTCCAATATTCCTTTTGTCCTTTGACTTCTTTTATCTTGCACAAGTACTCTTGAAAAGACTAAAATTATGGATATTTACTTTTACACGTCCTCAACTACGATAATTTTTTTTGCATATGTCCATAAGTTAAAAAAAGTCTGCTTTGCACCCTTGATCTATTAATATTTTGACTCTTAAATTTTTTATATTTATCTTATTTTTTATATTTTAAACATATTATAATGTATAAGTAATTAAATAAAAATTATGTAGATGCTCATTAACAAAAAATATTTAAGATTTAAAACATAATGCATTCCAATGTTGTCAATATAAAATGAAATATTGTTTAATATTAATATAAGATAAATAAAAAAAATACCATTCTAAAAATTTGATAATATTTTTTTAGTTTGAAAAAGTATCCGACCAATATTGGATTGTTTTTTAGTTTGATTTTTTTGAAAGATGCTTATAATTTTTAATTGTAAGATCTTGTTGTTTATTTTATATATTTGTTTTAATGATTGTCCGAGATGAGGGTCATTGAGACGCACTCCGACTGACTCGAGATTGACTTGATGGTTGGTTAGACCCCCTCTGACCGACTCATCTCTCGACGCTCTTTAGATCAAAAGGTCGGTCAAACCACCCACAAGGTCTCCAACCAACTCGTCTCTTGCCGTCGATAGTCGATCAAACCTCACTTGAGATCAATCGACTGACTGCCATGGAAAATAAAAAATCAATGTGTCATTCCTAAATTTTTCCATCAATATATTATCATGCTCATACAATGACACTTAGATACAATAATATCATTTTGATCATATGAAGTGTGATCTTGTGCAATAAGAAGAACATGAACACCATATGTCTGCACAATTGATTCATGCTCCTAATTACGTATCATAACTATCATTTTGCATTGATCAAATGGTTAATGCAAGAATATCTTTATATTTCTATCAATTGATCTATCTTTGTCTTCTACTTGTTTTTGCAATCAACTAGCTCCTAATTCTTGTTCCTGCTCCAAATCACCTCTAAACATGGAAGGGGAAGCTTCAATTTTCGGATGCCAAGAACGGAGCTAAGTTTCCTAAAGCTTAGAGAGGAGAGATGAGAGAAGAGAGAGGGTGTGAGCTGCAGGTTTGGGTTTTACACGGGTTTAGGTGAGTAATTTTCGTGTATAGTCCCTCAACTTTGCTCATATTTCACTTTGGTCCCCGAATTTTAGTTTGTAACAAATTGGTCCCTTAACTTTACAATTTACTCGTCGAAAGTCCCTCCACCTAAGATAGCAGGTTTCTTCGATTTTCACTCCACGTGTAAAGTCACCTAAGTAAAAAATAAAAATAAAAACTAAAAATATTGACGTGGAATTTAAATATTTTTTAAATAGTTCTTTAACTTTATTCGGTTCTCATTTTGGTCCCCTAACTTTAAATTATAATTAAACGGTCCCCTAATTTTAGTTTGTAACTAAATGGTCCCTCAACTTTGTAATACGTTCATCGAATGTCCCTTTTTATCAAATTTGATTTATCATTTTTTTGTCCACGTGAAAATGCGAACATTAATATTTATTGTGTGTATATTGTTGTATGTATATGTGAGAATAACATGAACATATAGAATATTTTAGTTTTCATCTCATGCAAAAGTAAATAATTTTTATAAATTTCATCAAAAAAGAAAGATCAGCAGCCATCAAAGTTTGGGAGGAAGATGCACGTACTGGTGAAATTTGATGGCGGTCGATATCCATTTTTTGAATAAAAATTATAAAAATAACTATTGTAAGAGATGAAAAGTAATAATATTTATCGTGTTGATGTATTCTTACTAATACATATAATAGTGTAGATGTAATAAATATTAATTTTCATATTCTCACATGGACAAAAAATTGATAAATCATTATTTTTTATATAAAAAAGACTTTCAGTGAACGTATTATAAAGTTGATGGACTATTTAATTACAAACTAAAATTAGGGGATCGTTTGATTATAATTTAAAGTTTGGGGATCAAAATGGGAACTGAGTAAAATTAAGGGACTATTAAAAAATATTTAAATTTCACGTCAATATTTTTTTTACTTACGTGATTTTACAACGTGGAGTGAAAATCGGAAAAATCTGCTATCTTAGGTGAAAGGACTTTCGACGAGCAAGTTGCAAAGTTAAGAGACCAGTTTGTTACAAATTAAAATTCGGGAATGAAAGTGGGATCCGGACAAAGTTGAGGGACTATACACGAAAGTTACTCGAAAAATTATCCAAACTCCATGCCTTTCGTTTGAAATTGAATTAGCATAACGAGTGGACTTATGGACAATAAGGATTAGACATAGGGGTCATGGCTAGCTGAATTGCAAGCGACCAAATTAAGCATTCAACTCGCAAAGAGAAAAGAATACAAATTCATAGTAGCAAAATCCAGCTCTGCCACCATAGTTGAAATTCTGAAGGACCCTTCCATGGTCAGCTCAGACCTCAGGAGCATAGTTGATGAGATCCTTGAAGAAGCCACAATGGTGATCACATCACAATTCTATCATGTCATATGAGAAGCAAATTCATGTGTTAATTGGATTCAAAGGCTTGTTGAGAAGATCACCACCTCCGAGCAGGAATTCCAGTTCCCAACAATGAGCCTTGTTTGCATCCTCTTTGGAGACATCATTGGCCCGACCGTATCCTCTAATACTTGCTCTAATTAAAATAAAACAAGAAAACAAAAGGAGAAAAAATAGAAATGAAGTAGGACCTCAACTACTTGTCAAGTCTTTATTGGATCCTAAACCCACTCTCTCTCTCTCTCTCTCTCTCTCTCTCTCTCTCTCTCTCTCCTCTCCCATCTATAAAAGCTCCCAAATCAGGTTTTCATTATTTTTTTCACCCATTTAAAAGTTTCAAGTTTGGAAACTCAATTGGAGTTCAAATCCGAAAATTGAAGTTTGATTCATCCGGTTTTAGCTGCAAATCAAGGAGGAAGAGAAGAATGATTGGAACTAGACTAAGAAGGAAGGGCTTTTGGAGTTTGAGGGAGAAAGAGAAGAAAGATAAAAAGGGCAGAAGAGAAATTGTGAAAATTAGATATGTAAATGGATCCCTACATTGATCATGTGTCAATGTAGGTTTCTTGATTGTTCTACATGATAGAAGCATATATTTGGATGCTATTATGATCGATTTTAGATCTGGACAGCTAAAATCCTTATATGCTTAATTAAGTCTTAAAACTCATATGTTAAAATTTTGATCATTGTTATCAGTACGAGTGATCATTGTATGAGCATGTCTTGTATTGAATCCTATTTGAATGATATATTAAAAGATTTTGACAACTTAAAAAATTCTAGATACACAATTTATTATATATTTTGCAAAATGACCATAGTATGACTGAGGACATATTGATAGTGTTTGGATAGTCTGGTAATAACTTCCAAAATATAACTCAGAATGAGGTGAAATCAATTACTATACAAATTAGACTTTAAGGCCTACGTTTTGATATATTATACACAATTTTTGGCCAAGTATAGCCTAGTCAAAATGATCTCGAAAGTGAAATTCTAAAATGGAGCAGGTTCAACCGACCTAAGGCAAGTTCAATTGACCTAGGGTAGGTTCAACCTACCTGGGTGTTAGGTTCAACCGACATGATCCCAGAACTGATAAAATATTATTATTTTTTTACATTGAATCTATTGATTGATAACCAAGTTATGTATTGCATGCTCAGGCGTAATATGTTAAATTATTAATCTAATGATGTATTGATTGATTAAATTGGCATATTAGAACTCATATTGGGTGCATGTTGGATATTGGGAGGTTGATGCCTCCACATTGTATTGGCCCATAGGTGGGAATTAGTGGCATTCTTCATAATGTCATGGGAGCAAAGCCTCCTAGGGTTTAGGTAACCCATATTGATCAACCAAAGTTACTCCAATTCTCCAATGATTGTAATTGGCTCATAAAAATTAATTAAATTAAACACAGGGTTTCCTTTTTGATGATTGATGGATTAAAGGTTCAATGAACCTATTGATTGATTAACATTGATGGATCATGGATCATATATTGTATGGGAACGACTTCATATGGGGACGACTATATGAAGACAGCTCAAGAAAGTCACAAAGAAAACTTTCGACCATCAAATGGCAACAAATTAGATAATGTCTAGACATAAATATATTGTTATTAATATTGAGCATAGAAATGACTATTACTATTGAAAGTTCATGTCATCGAGTGTTATTGCTCCTAGATTGTTGGCGGAGTATAAAAAAAATAATGAACATGAGCATTGAGCATTGAAGACTTACATATGATCAAATATCTCAAATTAATGTTGTAGCTGCGTATAGGAGCATTAAGATGATGACACTTATCCACATCACCAAATATCACGTGAATGTAAGTAGGGGAAGGCATACGACCAAGCAATATTGTTAAGTTTATAATTTGCATTCAACCTGAATTCAAGATTATTTTCCGTAATATTTTTGCATATTTTAAGTAAGACAATGCTTTTTTTGAAAATGGTCTTCCTAAGCGATTGTACATGTTCCTCACATGTTTATCTATATAAGTCAGATTAACAAAATTATATTTTTTTATTTTATTTTAGGTAAATTACAAGATTCAACATGCTTATCTAGCTCCAAAACTCTCATCATTTTGACACTTGGATATATAAAAAGAGAATATCATTTGCTTTCATATCATATTGTTTTCATTCTACTAATTTTCATATTATATCTTTCATCCTTAGTTTTCTTTATCCAATTTAAATTTTTATTTTCATATGTACATTATTTAAATGAAACATTATATATCCACTATTTTTTTTTGTATTCATGAACATCTATCCATCTTATTGATATCAAGTCTATTTTCAAGTAATAAATGGTGCACTAAAAAATTATTATTAAATTTTAAGATATAATTTTTCTGAATGTATAGATATGAAAATTTTGAATATATCCTTCTTTAGTCAATATCCTAGTTTCCTTCATTTACTTCAACTTCTGAAGTAGTCAGTATATGCCAAATGTCATGCCGCATTTAAACACATATTGTTATTATCTTTTAACATTTTTTCTCTTCAACTCGCATAGTACAAATTCATTCTAATGTTTACTACTATCTTATTATAATATATTTTATGAATTGTGAAATATTACTAAGTTATTTATTTTCTATTAGTTTAGATCACTTTTTGCTTTAGTGATATAACAAATTTATGTGCATTAATTTTGGATTTTCTATCATTTTCTTTTTTATTTGTCTTGAGTGTTCCCTTATTTCTTGATTATGTATTTGTTGCAAAACCTTGTATTTAGTGTTTACTACTATCTTATTTTAATATCCTTTTATGGATTGTGCAAAAGTAGTAGTTGTTCATTTTTTTCTCAATTCTGTAGCACTTTTTGCTCTAGTGATATGAAAATTTTATATTCATTAATTTATTTTTTTTATTTTTGTCATATTTTTTTTGAAATATTTTGGTAATTTTCTAATTTACATAATTTTATATAATTTAAATATTCTGTTAATTTACATGTGCATATACCATACAATTGATGTTTTTAAGAGTTTATGGTCATGACAATTGCTCCTAGGCTATGGTGAACTATAAAAAAAATAATGAACATGAGCATTGAAGACTTGATATATGATTAAATATCTCAAATATATATTGTAGCTACGCATATGAGCATTAAGATGATGACGCTTATCTGCGTCACCAAATATCTCACATGAATATATAGAAAGTGAGGCGTACGATCAAGCAATATTTCGAGTTTTTTATTTGCATCCATCATGAAATCATACTTAAAGTTAATATTAATTTCTTTAATATTTATGCATATTTTAATGAAGCCAATGCTCTTTTTCAAAATAGTCTTCTTGTACATGTTCCTCAAGTGTTTATTTATATAAGGCAAATTATCTATTTTTTTATTTTAAACAAATTACCAAATTCGACATACTTATCTAGCTCTAAAAGTCTCATCATTTTCACAATTGTATATATAAAAAATGAATATCAACTGCTTTCATATCATATTGTTTTACTCACTAATTTTCATATTATATTTTTGACCTTTAGTTTTTTTAATCAGCTTATTTTTTTTTATATTCATATATACATTATTTAAATAAAACATTATATATTCACTACTTTTTTTTGTGTTCATGAGCATTTATCTATCTTATTTATTTAAGGTCTAGTATTAAGTAATAAATAGTGAACTTAAAAATTAATCTTGAATTTTAAAACATAGTTTTTTCTAATTACATAAATATAAAAAACTTGAACATCTTTTTCTTTAGTTAATATCCTTGTTTCTTTCATTTACTTCAACTTCTCTAATAACTAAAGAATTAGTCATCTCAGTAGTATATGTCAAATGTCACGTCGCACTTAACTATTTTATATATTTTATTTTCTATCCATTATAAAGTAAAATTTTCAACATTTTTTTCTTTTCAACTCTCGCATAATACAAATTCATTCTATTTTTTACTACTATTTATTATAATATATTTTATGAATTGTGCAATATTACTAAGTCATTAATTTTCTATTAGTTTTGAATCATTTTTTACTTTAATGATATGACAAATTTATGGGCATTAATTTTGGATTTTCTATTTTTTTTTTGTTTGCCTTGTGTGTTTACTATAGAAGACAAATTATCAGATTTTGAGGTTTTGTTTTTTTGTTATTTTTTATTTTATTTTAGACAAATTACCAAATTCAACATACTTATTTAGATTTAAAAGTCTCATCATTTTCACACTTGTATTAATAAAAAAGGATATATTTGCTTTCATATGATATTATCTTCCTTCTACTAATTTTTGTAGTAAAACATGAGAATTTTTTGCATTATCTAATGTAAAATATATATATATATATAAAACTAAGAAACTTCAAAGCCCATATATTCTTAGGTGATTTGATTCTCTTAATCACCAATTAATGTCATATTTTTTATGTAATTTATGGTATTCAATTACTTTCTTTATAGATGGATAGTATTAGCATGACTATTTATCAACGTGGATATCACATACATGGATGTGAAATTGTATAATGATCACATTAGACTAAGGTTGTAAAAAATGATTATCCTTCAACCCACCTACTATCAGAGACTTAAACACAGTTGATCACAATATTTAGTCAAGAAGTCGTGGAGCTATGGACAAACTCACAAAGCAACCTATGAAAGATGTTCTAATAATGGAGGATGCGGTTTGGCAATATGGAACGAGATTGCTTGGGCAACACATTTATTGAAGGAAAACTCATTTTTTGCTTCACTAATATGACAGATTTATGTGATTTATATTTGGATTTTTTATAAAAAAAAAATTTGTCTGTCTTGTATGTTCCATTATCTCTTGACGATGAATTTTTTGCAATATCTTGTGTTGAATGTTTACAATTATCTTATTATAATATCTTTTATTGATTGTGTAATATTATTGAGTTCATTTTCTTATTAATCACTTGCTCCAATGATATGATAAATTAATATGTATTGATTTTTTGAAGTCATGATGTTTTTAAAGTATTCTTTTTTATAACCTACGTAGTTTCTGTTGATTTCTTATGAGATACATAGTTTTAATTTTTTTTTTATTTATATCATATCTATTTAAAATGTTTTGATGACTTTTTAATTTATATTATACCTAAATTCAAGATTATTTTTCTTAATATTTTTACATACTTTAAGTAATCTAATGCTCTTTTTAAAACTAGTCTTCTTGAATTATTGTACATGTTCCTCACGTGTTTACAAATTAGCATATTCTTTTTGTTTTCTATTTTTTTTTGTTTTTATTTTAAACAAATTACCAAATTAAACATGCTTATTTAAATTTAAAAATCTCATCATTTTCACACTTGTATTAATAAAAAAAGAATATATTTGCTTTCATATCATATTATCTTACTTCTACTAATTTTTGTATTATATATTTTATCCTTTAATTTCTTTAGCAAGTTTAACTTTTTTATATTCAGATGTATATTATTTAAATAAAATAATTACATATTCACTACTATTTTAATGCATGAACATATATCTATCTTAATTATTTTATGTCTAAAGTTAAGTTTTAAATAGTGTATTAAAAAAATTATATTTGAATTTTAAGAAATAATCTCTCTGATTGTGTAAATATGAAAAATATCATATTGCACTTAAGAATTTTAACATATATCTAGTATGTGTTTTGTCTTAATATTTCTTAGGAAGTGACTTTTAAGATCATCAAGTCTTCTTTTTTTAAGGTATGTGAAATATAAACTAAATGTTAATCAAATGTCTAAGTTCTTGATATTTCTATTTTAATATTTTGTATTAAAAGATATGAAAATTTTGCTATTAGCTAATAAAACAAGTGTAATGTGATAAAGTTGTTTTCATTTTAATACTTTGTAATAAAACATGAGAAACTTTTGCATTAGTTAACGTAAAAAAATCTATATGACACTAAGAAACTTTAAAGCCCATAAATTCTTATGTATTGTCTTACTCACCAATCAATATCATATTTTTTTATTTAATTATGGTATTCATAGTATTAGCCTGACTCTTCATCAACATAGATATCACATACATGAATGTGAAACTCTATAATGGTCACATTAGACTAAGGTTGTCAAACAGGATTGTCCTTCGACCCACCTACTATCAGAGACTGAAACATAGTTGATCACAAGATTCAGTTAAGAAGTCGTGGAGCTATGGACAAACTCACCAACCAATCTTTGAAAGATGTTCTAATAGTGGAGGCTGCAGATTGACAATATGGAACGAGATTGCTTGGACAACACATTTATTGAAGGAAAACTCACTTTTTGTTCTAGTGATATGATAAATTTATGTGTGTTAAATTTGATTTTTTTTATAATTTTTTTGTTTGTCTTGTGTGTTCCCTTATCTCTTGACGATGGATTTTTTGCAACATCTTGTGTTGAGTGTTTACAACTATCTTATTATAATATCTTTTATTGATTGTGTAATATTATTAAATTCATTTTCTTATGGATCACTTACTCTAATAATATAATAAATTAATATGTATTGATTTTTTAAAGTCATGATTTCTTTGAAATGTCATTCTTTATAACCTCTATTTTCTATTGGTTTCTTGTTAGATACATAGTTTTAATTTGCTTTTATGATTTATGTCATATTTATTTAAAACCTTTTGATGGTTTTCCAATTTATTTCATACTTAAATTTAAGATAAATTTTCTTAATATTTTTACATACTTTAACTAACTAATGCTCTTTTTAAAATTAGTCTTCTTGAATTATTGTACATGTTACTATAGAAGACAAATTATCGGATTCTTTTTGTTTTGTTTGTTTTGTCTATTTTTTATTTTTTATTTTATTTTAGACAAATTACAAATTCAAGATGCTTATTTAGATTTAAAAGTCTTATCATTTTCACAATTGTATTAATAAAAAATATATATTTTCTTTCATATCATATTATATTTCAATTTTAAGAAATATTTTTTCTGATTGTGTAATATCGCAATTTAGAATTTTAATATATTATTATTTTTTATCTAAGTCTATGTCATTTGTTCTAGTATGTGTTTCATCTTTATATCTCTTACGAAGTGACTTTTAAGATTATAAGTCTTCTTTTTTTAAGTTATATGACATGTAAACTAAATGTTAATCAAATGTCTAAGTTCTTGATAATTTCATTTTAATATTTTGCATTAAAAGATATGAAACTTTTGCTATTAGCTAATTAAACAAGTGTAATGTGAGAACGTTGTTTTCATCTTAATACTTTGTAGTAAAAAATGAGAACCTTTTGCATTTGCTAATGTAAAAAAATATATATTAAATTAAGAAACTTCGAAGGCCATATATTCTTATGTGATTTGATTGTCTTAATTATCAATTAATAATAGATTTTCTATATAATTTATGGTATTCAACTGTTTTCTTTAAAGATGGATAGTATTAGCATGACTTTTCATTAACGCGGATATCACATACATGGATGTGAAACTGTATAATGATCACATTAGACTAAGGTTGTCAAACATGATTGTCCTTACTATCAAAGACTGAAACACAATTGATCAAAAGATTCAATCAAGAAGTCGCGGAGCTATGGACAAACTCACCAACCAACCTTTGAAAGATGTTCTAATGATAGAGGCTGCGGTTTGACAATATGGAACCAGATTGCTTGTGCAACACATTTATTGAAGTAAAACTCACTTTTTGTTCTAGTGATATGACAAATTTATGTGTGGTAAATTTAGAATTTTTAGAATTTTCTTTTTTTCTATCTTGTGTATCCCTTATTTGTTGACAAAGGATTTTTTGCAACATCTTGTGTTGAGTGTTTACTACTATCTTATTATAATATCTTTTATTGATTGTTTAATATTATTGAGTTCATTTTCTTATGAATCACTTGCTTTAATAATGTGATAAATTAATATGTATTGATTTTTTGAAGTAATAATGTTTTTAAAGTGCCTTTCTTTATAACCTAACTATTTTCTATTGATTTCTTTTGAGATAAATAGTTTTAATTTTTTTATTATTTATGTCATATTTATTTAAAACGTTTTGATAACTTTTTAATTTATGTCATACCTAAATTCAAAATTATTTTTGTTAATATTTTTACATACTTTAAGTAAGCTAATGTTATTATAAAATTAGTTTTCTTGAATTATTATACATGTTCGTCACGTGTTTATTATAAAAGACAAATTATCATATTCTTTCTGTTTTTTTTGTTTTTATTCTTTTTTATTTTATTTTAGCCAAATTAACAAATTCAACAAGCTTGTTTAGATTTAAAAGTCTCATCATTTTCACACTTGTATTAATAAAAAAGAATATATTTGCTTTCAAATCATATTATCTTACTTCTGCTAATTTTTGTATTATATCTTTCATCCTTTGTTTTCTTTAGCAAGTTTAACTTTTTTATGTTCATATGTACATTATTTAAATAAAACATTACATATCCACTACTTTTTTTAGTCATGAACATGTATCTATCTTAATTATTTTATGTTGATAGTTAAGTAATAGATAGTGCATTAAAAAATTATATTTGAATTTTAAGAAATAATTTTTCTGAGTGTGTAAATATGAAAAATATCATATCACACTTAAGAATTTTAATATATTGTTATTTTTTATCCAAGTGTATATCATTTGTTCTAATATGTGTTTTATCTTTATATATCTTAGGAAGTGACTTTTAAGATCATAAAGTCTTGTTTTTTTAAAATATATAACATGTAAACTAAATGTTAATCAAATGTCTAAGTTCTTGATATTTCCATTTTAATATTTTGCATTAAAAGATATGAAACTTTGCTATTAGCTAATGAAACAAGTGTAATGTGAGAACGTTGTTTTCTTCTTAATACTTTTTAGTAAAAAATGAGAACCTTTTGCATTAGCTAATGTAAAAAAATCTATATGAAACTAAGAAACTTCAAAGCCCTTATATTCTTATGTATTTGATTTTCTTAGTCACCAATTAATATCAGATTTTTTATGTAATTTATGGTATTCAATCATTTTCTTTGTAGGTGGATAGTATTGAAATGATTCTTCATCAACATGGATATCAGATGCATGGATGTGAAACTGTATAATAGTCACATTAGACTAAGGTTGTCAAACATGATTGTCCTTCGACCCACCTACTATCAGAGACTAATTTGATCACAAGATTCAGTCAAGAAGTCATGGAGCTATGGACAAACTCACCAACCAACCTTTGAAGGATGTTCTAATAGTGGAGGCTGCGGTTTGGCAATATGGAACGAGATTGCTTGGGCAACACATTTATTGAAAGAAAAATCACTTTTTGTTCTAGTGATATAACAAATTTATGTGCGTTAAATTTGATTTTTTTATAATTTTCTTTATTTGTTTGTCTTCTGTGTTTCCTTATCTCTTGACAATGGATTTTTCGCAAAATCTTGTGTTGAATATTTACTACTATCTTATTATAATATCTTTTAATGATTGTGTAATATTATTGAGTTCATTTTCTTATTAACCACTTCCTCTAATGATATGATAAATTAATATATATTATTTTTTTTGAAGTGATGATGTCTTTCTAGTGTCCTTTATAACATACCTATTTTCTATTGATTTCTTATGAGATACATAGTTTTAATTTTTTTTTATGATTTATGTCATATTTATTTAAAATGTTTTGATAACTTTCTAATTTATGTCATACCTAAATTCAAGATTATTTTTCTTAATATTTTTACATACTTTAAGTAAGCTAATGCTCTTCTTAAAACTAGTCTTCTTGAATTATTGTACTTGTTCCTCATGTGTTTACTATAGAAGATATTTATCGGATTCTTTTTGTTTTTATTTTGTTTTTTTTTATTTTTAATTTTATTTTAGATAAATTACCAAATTCAACATTATTATTTATATTTAAAAGTATCATAATTTTCACACTTGTATTAATAAAAAAGAATATATTTGCTTTCATATCATATTATCTTCCTTCTACTATTTTTTGTATTATATCTTTCATCATTTGTTTTCTTTAGCAAGTTTAATTTTCTTATGTTCATATGTACATTATTTAAATGAAACATTACATATCCACTACTTTTTTAAGTCATGAACATATATCTATCCTAATTATTTTATGTTTAGAGTTAACTTTTTAACAGTGTATAAAAAAATAAATTTTTAACTTTTTAACTTCATATTTGATCAAAGACCTGAATTTCTAAACTATAAATTCATACACTCAGAAAATATTATTCTCTTTTCTAAAGCCGGTCCTAGCTTTCTTCTTCTCCCTCTGCCCCTTACCCAAAAGTCTCAAGGTAAGGCTGAAAAATATATCTTCTGCTATGATTGATCATCTCCTAACTTGGGGAAGTTGTAGGAGAGGAACCGCTGCAGAGGAACAACGAGAGCGCGTGAAGGAATCGGCACCGAAGCTTAGGCCTTAAGGTGTGTACCGTCGCGGATCCCTAGTAGATTTAAATTCCAAAATCATTGATCATGTATAGGGCTTGTCTCCAAATTTTTAGATGATTTCTTGATCATATAGTTCATTATTTTTATCGTATTTTCATCCCTTTTATTCATGCCCTAATTCCTATCTCGTAATTGGTTAATCATGCCCAGAATATCAAGTTTTCCCGTCTCTTTTTCGTCAAGAATCGCATGTTTTGATCTATAGTTTCATATTGTATCGGATCGACCGAAGGCGGACAAGTCTCATTGTACTGTCACGGTCGTAATGTTCAATAACGGCCCGTGATGACCGTCTTCACGATCGTGACTCCCTTGTCACGACCCGTGACAGACGTATCACAATCGTGATGCCCATGTCGCGACCCGTGAGATCGCGTCCAAACCCGAACATCGTTCGGCATCCGACCGTGACACCGAGATCGCGGTCGTGATGACCAGTTTCACGGTCGTGACACAGGTCACGACCCGTAATGCATATGGTCACGGTCGTCTCACCGTGTCACGGCCCGTGACCAGGATGCGTACCGCGCGTCGGGATCGCGATCGTGAACCATCACGATCGTGATATCCGTACGGGTAACTTACGGCCCGTGATGCAATGTTACGGCCCGTAACCACCACAGCAGGGTAGCCATCTTCCCTTCACGGTCGTGACACGAGTCGCGACCCGTGACTGGAGAAGCGTTGATGTTTAACGGGGCGTGATGTCTCGTCATGGCCCGTGACACTTGTTGTCACGGCCGTGACAGATGCATCACGACCCGTGAAGTAACAGCCAGAATTCTACCTTGATACCTCACGGGGCGTGATATCCTATAACGGCCCGTGACATTCGTTGTCACGG
>LTAE01002609.1:2659-21796 GCA_001647135.1 Pontederia paniculata | reverse complement strand
GATGGTGTTCTAGTTGCACATGTTGGAGTTTGAGTCTTACTCTTAGATTTTCTCTTCTTGAGTTGTAATAAGCTCTCAGACTATAGCAGAGCAGTTATATTATGTTGGGTCCAGACTATGTAAGATTTGTTTAAGTCTTCCGCATCTTATTGTTGGATCTTTTCATTTGAATTAGTAAAGTCTTCCGCAAAAGAGTTTTATTTTATTTGACTAGTCAATATTGTCATGTTATTGGTCAAAGATTATATCGACGGGCCACTTCCTAGTCCATGTTTTGCCATCTGGCAGGGTGTGGGTTTGAGGGTGTTACACTTTTGCATTAGCTAATGTAAAAAATATATATATGAAACTAAGAAACTTCGAAGCTCATATATTCTTATGTGATTTGATTCTGTTAGTCATCAATTAATAACAGATTTTCTATATAATTTATGGTATTCAATTGTTTTCTTTGTAGGTGGATTGTATTAGCATAACTCTTCATCAACGTGGATATCACATATATGGATGTGAAACTATATAATGGTCAAATTAGACTAAGGTTGTCAAACATGATTGTCCTTCGACCCACCTACTATCAGAGACTGAAACACAATTGATCACAAGATTCAGTCAAGAAGTCGCGGAGCTATGGACAAACTCACCAACCAACCTTTGAAGGATGTTCTAATAGTGGAGGCTGTGGTTTGGCAATATGCAATGAGATTGCTTGGGCAACACATTTATTGAAGGAAAACTCAATTTTTGCTCTAGTGAGATGACAAATTTATGTGCGTTAAATTTGGAATTTTTATAATTTTCCTTTTTCTGTTTGTTTTGTGTGTTCCCTTATCTCTTAACAATGGATTTTTTTTGCAACATCTTGTGTTGAGTGTTTACTACTATCTAATTATAATATCTTTTATTGATTGTGTAATATTTTTGAATCCATTTTCTTATGTATCACTTGCTCTAATGATATGATAAATTAATATGTATTGATTTTTTGAAGTCGTGATGTCTTTGAAGTGTCCTTCTTTATAACTTACCTAGTTTCTATTGATTTTTTGTGAGATACATAGCTTTAATTTGTTTTTATGATTTATGTCATATTTATTTAAAATGTTTTGATAACTTTCTAATTTATGTCATACCTAAATTCAATATTATTTTTATTAATATTTTTACATACTTTAAGTAATTTTAAAACTAGTTTTCTTGAATTATTGTACATGTTCACGTGTTTACTATAGAAGACAATTTATCGGATTCATTTTGTTTTTTTATTTTATTTTAGACAAATTACCAAATTCAACATGCTTATTTAGATTTAAAAGTCTTATCATTTTCACACTTGTATTAATAAAAAAGAATATATTTGCTTTTGTATCATATTATCTTCCTTCTACTAATTTTTGTATTATATCTTTCATCATTTGTTTTCTTTAGCAAGTTTTACTTTTTTATGTTCATATGTACATTATTTAAATAAAACATTACATATCCACTATTTTTTTTAGTCATGAACATATATCTATCTTAATTATTTTATGTTTAGAGTTAAGTAATAAATAGTGTATTAAAAATTATATTTGAATTTTAAGAAATAATTTTTCTGATTGTGTAAATATGAAAAATATCATATCGCACTTAAGAATTTTAATATATTATTATTTTTTATACTATCTCTTGGATTTTGTTGCAACATCTTATGTTGAATGTTTGCTACTATTTATTATAAAACATTTTATGAATTTTGCAAAATTATTGAGTTGTTCATTTTCTCTCAGTTATATGAATAATCTACACATATCCTTCTTTATTCAATATCCTAGTTTATTTCCTCTACTTCAACTTCTATAATAACTAAAAAATAGTAATCTGTGAGTATATACCAAATGTCATACTTCACTTAAGCATTTGACATATTGTTATTTTTAATCCATTATAAAATTAATATTTCAACATTTTTTCTATTCAACTCTCGCATAATACAAATTAATTCTATTATTTACTACTATCTTATTATAATATATTTTATGAATTATGCAATATTACTTAGTGATTCATTTTTTATTAGTTTTTGATCAATTTTTGCTCTAGTGATATGACAAATTTATGTGCATTAATTTTGGATTTTCTATAATTTTTTTTTTTGCTTGTTTTGTGAGTTCTCTTATTTCTTGATGATGGATTTATTGCAACATCTTGTGTTGAGTGTTTACTACCTTATTATAATATCTTTTGTTAATTGTGCAAAACTAGTGAGTTGTTCATTTTCTCTCATGGATCACTTTTTCCTCTAGTGATATGATAAATTTATGTGCATTAATTTGTTTAATTTACTTTTGTGATTTCTGTTATATTTCTTTGAAACATTTCAGTGATTTTTTAATTTGCATGGTTTTGTATTCTTTGAATATTGTTTCAATTCATATGTGCATATAGAATACGCATGTAAGTTGATGTTTTAAGTGTTTATGGTCATGATCATTGTTCCTATATTGTTGGGGGGAGTATAAAAAAACAATAAACATAGCATTGAAAACTTGGCATATGATCAAATATCTCAAATGAATGTTGTATAAAGTGTGTGTATGTGTGTACGTGGATCTCATCTCCTTGCATAATATATATGAAAATAATGAATATGCAACTACCTTATATTTTAAACTATTTTAAACTATAATTTACAACTTTATCATCAATTGTTTCTTCATGTAATAACCAGAATTTTTTTAAATAATTAAATAATAGTGTTTAGTTTATTTTGTTACAAACTTATTCTAAAATAATTAAGGAGTCAGCCCCACAATGTCTTGTGTTAATACCTTTGAGTGTTGAAAAACTCATTAATTCCCGATGCCGAGCTACTATTGGTATAATTTTCAATCCCAACCATGGATGACGTAAGCTTAGAAAAGCATGACAAAGTCGGTGGCAGGATAAAGTCGTTAGGCAGACGATCTTTAATCCTAACATTTCAATTTTCATTTTTCTTTCATTTACTGCTTCGAGGAAAGCGTAAAATCTGCTTGTGCTCACCCACATTTCACAAGCAATTGATGAGCTTCTTGGCCAAAGTCTGAATTATTATCAATTGAATAGATGGATAGATCGTCGTTTTAATTATATGATTAGACGAGAGAGTGGAACTTCCACCATCGGAAAAATAGAGCAAAAACAAGAAAGGGTAGGCATTAATGTGAGTTGATAATAAATAGGAGAATATTTAGATCAGTTTAAGCTTAAAAAATCTATATTAATAAATTCTTCCGAATAGAGAAAATGATCTTTTCTCTTCCACAACCTTCTTCTTCCACTAGGTGTAGCGGTAAGGAAAATTTTTCCTTCTCATCTCTCTCTCTCTCTCTCTCTCTCTCTCTCTCTCTCTCTCTCAGTTCATGCCAAATTAATTAGGGATCAAAGACAGTGGGAATCTCAAGGGAACGAGAGTGAAGACAATTAAAACACGAGGAAGAAACGAGAAAAAACTCCAATGCAAAATAGGAGAATTTACATATGGAAATACATGAATTGTATGAAATATGATTATAATTGTATGATATGTTATATAAAGATGACTTATGATGATAATCATCCTTGTTAGTTCCTCTTTAACTTTCAGTATGATTAGATTCACTCAGCTCAAATTAAAGACAATAATTTATTATCACAAAGAGGATATATGATCTTAGTATAACATCTTAGATATTGATATTCTTATACTTAATTAATATGAAACTCTCTTGTACCACAACAACGTGAAAGGAATAAGTGAAAAGGAAAATGCGATCGCGGTCACAGTTGTGAGGACATCGCTTGACTCGATCACGATCATAATGAATTTGTCACGAATCATGAGATAAGATAGGCGTAGATAACAGATGAAGAGAAGGTGCGACCATGATCGTGAAGCGAGATATCACGAATCATAAACGGGTAGTCCATAAGATATTAACAATATGCTAACAAATTAAAGCTTGGAAAATGTGCACGATCATAGGATAAACACGTTAGAACCAAAGGTCTTAACGTATGCTTCACACCTTTTTTTATGTTGTATATAAACTATGGTACGTGAGGATGGCATTAGTCATTTCAAACTTTGATTTTTACATACTATAGTGAAATGGGTATTTTCCATTTCGGAGATAAGAAAGATTATACTTAATATTATTGCTGATATATAGTTAAAATTTTGAATATTTCTTTAAGACAACTTTTTTTGTGTCAAAATTATGTATAACCTTTGGGCAAAAAGTATATATGTCAAATTTTCTGGATCAAATCTTTTATTAGTTTATATTGTCATAAAGTGTCTTGTAATGACCATGCCAAATTATAAGCTTTGTCATTTTTTAAATTATGATATATTTAGCTGATTTATCTTCGCCTACGTTTTATATTTACCTTCATCTATGCTTTATACTATCGTTAAGCCAAGATTTATCATATATGGTTACCCTGTTTCTTCTTTTTCTACTGCTATACAAAAGTATCAATTCTGTCCCCTGACATACATAAAAATTAGCTCTCAACTTAAAACTTAAGGCTGGTTTGACTTAGCATAGTTAGATTTATTGACTTAAAAAATTCGTGAAGACGATTTTGAATGATAATTTTCTTCCAACTATTTTTTAATTAATCATTTATTTGATTTGATTAACTACATTATTCATTATCTTTACTTTTTCTAAATGTTAGTATCATGTCTCTTCCACTCTTTTCTCATTTATTATCCTATTTTTCTTACAAACATAATAAATTAATAATTTAAGAATAAATCTGAAAAAAATATAAAATTTGAAATAAACTCAGAAATTGTAAAATAATATGGATAAAAATTAAATTCGAAAAACATGATTATTATGATTGGTTATGTAAATGTAAGAAAATCCACATGGCTACGACCTCTACCGGTATCTTATACCACCATAAACAAAAAAAATATTAATGAACCATCCAATTTATAAATGAATATTTATCCTACAGCAACTTAAAATCTTTACCTAGCTCAGAAAAACCAAAATTCCAATTACTACATCTAGAAAATAATTGCTGGCCGAGATGATTTGACCGTAATGCATATTTCCGTCGACACCATTCTAAGAACAAATCAAAATGTAGATTACTTAAAAAAAACCTTAAACATCTTGCATAATATTTATTCTCCTCATTTTTTTTCAAAAGATCTTTTTTCATTGGGAGAAAAAAAACTAATGCGATAAAGGACCTGCTGGGCTTCGAGTTACTAGGCTAAATGGCTAACTCAAGTTCTACCTCCGAGAACCCAAGACACGATAGAATTCAAGACGGCAAAATGAAGAGCACATGTGCAACCACAAAACAGTTTTGCTGATAAAAACACTTTCATATATACACCCATGAGATGCCAAATTCTGATTAGCAAAGTTGATCACACACAAGATTCAGGAACAAGGTACAGGTATCGCTTTCAACAGTGATTAGAAAAGTTGATCACACACAAGACCCTAAACGCCATGTTTATTCGCCCTTAATATGCAGCTACAAGTTAGAACAGTCCCATGCATCAGACCCTGGTGCCCTTGGCCGCCTCCCCCGCGGGCACGCCGCCGGCGCCTGCCACGCCGTAGTCGGGGTCCCTGTACCCCGGTCCATATCTGCTGCTAAACATCCCCGCGTGCAGCAGCAGCACGTACAGCAGCTGAGTGAAGCCCAGTATGATGATGAACGCCTCCAGCACCCTCAGCCTCCACCCCCTGTACCCTCCGATGCCGATCTCCTTGCACGCCAACCTGCCGAAACCAACACGAGGAGGAGACAATTATATCCTGCCGCATGATCTGATCTGAAATCGAACGTTACGTACGTCATCGAGCACGAGAGATTTACCCGAACGCCAAGGCAGTGATGGCCCACGCGACGACGGATGAGGCGGCAGCCGCCGCCAGGCTATCCGTCCTCCACACTCTCAGGTGGTGAGCTCCGGCGAGCTTCGAGACCGCGCCGACGACGCCGGCCAGTATGGCGAACACCAGGAAGTAGAAGGTCGCGCCATTGCCAACGGCGCCTTCACGTTTGAATACACTCCCATTAATCATCTCAGATCTCATAAAACGTAAACAAACTGCACCACATGAACGAAAAGATTACTTACCAGGGTGATTAAGGCCATTAATGTGGTGATTCAAGTTCCAGCTCGCGAAGCCAATGACCGCTATGTACATCAACAGGTTCAGAAACAGCAGCGGCGCCGCCACGTTCCTCCCAACTCGAGCCATGACAACCACCACCCAACACCACTAGATCTGACTGAACTGTTGCTCCTCGCTTAGACGAAGCTAAAACGTAGCCGGAGACCTGAACTTTATGGTGTAGACGACAACAAGTAGCAAGCAACGCAGCCGTTTCGATCTTTTCTTACTTCTGAAACGAGAAGACCAGAGACCATTTGCAGGAGATGGAAGACGGGCGCGGGAGGAAGCATAAATAGAGAGGGTCGTGTCGACATGCGCTGGACACGTGTCGGAAGAGGCAGTTCGAGCTGGGAGCTCTTCTGGCTTGTTTGCTTACATGTGGTTGGACACGTGTCCAGGGTTCTCGGCATGTGCAGGGAGAGTTCACGAAAGGAGGGGCCACGTGGCGGCGTGGGCTTTGGTGCGGTCTGGTTTGGAGTCACCGCTCATTCCTTTGCTTGTACACTCAATTAATAACAAGAAAGTTATGGAAGCGTCTGCAATAGTTTCTTTTTTCTTGTTAATGTTGATATTATTACGAATGTAATGTCATAAAGCTTCATGAGCTCAAGGTCTCGTAGTTATCCATAATGTTATCTGGAATGCCATACTGTTGTCCATAATGTGTTTGAGATGTGCATGGAACTTGCATGCACTCTTGTCGGTGGTGCCTTTTGTTCCCTCCTACTTCTTGGTAGCTAAAGTTTAACTTGTTGGTAGCTAAAGTTTGCTGGAGGTTGTTAACATTTGGCTTAACTTGACTTGTGAGTACGTGTTGATACATCATGGATTTGAATGTTCATATCGTGAACTTTTGTGCATGGCAAGTGTATGCATGTTTGTTGGTACTTTAAGTTGCTCTAATAACTTGAGTCGTACTAGTCGGGTAAAGATGCATATGATCTCTTCGGTGCTATGATATGTTGACCTCATTTTGGTGTCTCAACACAGCATTAATTGACACTACAACAGTGCATACATCTCGTGGGAGGAGTATATTTTGATTAATTATATGAATTAATTGCATTTAACATCTTCATAGCGTTTACAGGAAATTGAAATTGCAAATTAGAATGAAAATATGTTGGACTAGAGGCACCAAATTATGGCTACATTTCTGAAGAGGGCCAACTTGGATTTAGCTTGTTAACTTAGTAAAGATTAGCAACGAAGGCCCAGCCCACCATTTGAAATGCACACATGAAGGAAGAAAATTAGATTTAACGCAAGATAAAAGATTTGAAAAAAAATTGAATTAATTAGCTTGTTAGGAACAAACAAAGGAAGTTATTAATGGAGCAGATCCATGGCATGCATGGAAGTTCGAAATGATGTCCAGAGTTTAAAAAAAATGCAAAAAAATAGAATGATGTGTGCATGCTACAGACAATGTACTTATATAACTAATATCATAGTCCAAAATGAAATTAATATATTTCTAGTTAATTGGTTGCCCGGAATCGTTGCCCCAGAAAAAAATACATATATGTATATGTAAATCTCCCAAAAGGCTTATGCATGCATATATTTACAATTATAGCTGATTCACACGGTTTATATCTATGCTGTAAATTGTAAATGATGCTTCCTATTGAAATAATGAACATGCGAAAATGTAGTAGCTTTTCGCATGAATTTAATTGAATTTGCAACTTTTTGTTTGATGCAATTTAATGAATCATAAATAATTCATTTGTATGCTTTTGATACTCTCAAAGTCCAAACCATTTAGCATTTGAACTTATTGTTATTTTGTTATCTTCTTAGTTGTGGTTACAGTCTTGAACTTAATTGTATCTAACTAGCTAGCTTAAAATTTTGTTTTAAGAAAGTTAATAATCTGATTAAAAATAGCAAACACATAGATATTAGCGAATATTAGTGGTTTAATTAATAAATTTAATAAAAATCAGAGCTAATTCATTGGTAACGCCCATATACCCATGACATTGGAATTATTAAAATTATTTGGGACTTGGACACTTTTAAGTCAGAGCTATTTGATCAGCTTGTTATTATGTATCTCGGACATCAGAATTCTTCCGTGTCGCCGACGGAGTTAGGGTGGAGTGGTAAGTGACTCCTCTCCGCTTAAGTAAGTCTCAAGTTCGAGTCCCTATGAACGCAGAATAATTTTTGCGAGGAGCTTCATTTGTCAAAGTCAGGCAAGCGACCCGGAGCGATATCATATTAGTCGGACTCGATATTGGACCGAGATTTCAACCTATGGCCAATGCGCATAATTGTTAGCGCCGCGTGAGTTAAAAAATCGGCGCCGCTTCTCGAACACTAGACTAGGGTGGTGATCGAAAAAAATTCCTCCATGTCATTAATTATAACGTTATGGATGCTAATTAACTATTTAAACACCATGATCACAGTCCAACCTAAACACACAGCATGATGTTAATCCAAAGACTGACACCTTCATGTATAAAACATATCATCGAACTCTATATCATCTTAAAAGCAACAGTGTACTCAAGGGGAGCAAATCCTTTGGCTTGGGCATCACAAATCTCAACTCCAAAAGATGCATGCCACCTTCGCCTGCTACTCAAAGTTGGTTGCTTCCTTTGCACCAACATCAACCCTCTCTATGTTCTCTATCATTACATGATCATATTACACATACAATGGTAAAGTTTTTAGGCTTATAAAAGTTCTTTTTAGCATACACAAGATGCAATATATAGTTTCTTAGTGATGCACCAGTAGATCATCTACGCCACCGTTAATTACTCCATCAAGGTTCCACAGGCACCCCCATGAGCTTTCGTCCTCCTGATTCGTAGAGCCGTCGCTTATGGATGCATCACAGGACCTGGCTTGAAGCCAGTAATCACTCAGAGGGCATATGAACGACGACGTAACCATGTCCTCCATGTCTTGCGCCAGACGTGTGATGATCTCGTCTGCATGCATGCTCATCATTATGCTAATGGCCGTCTTCTCCTCCTTCTCCTCCTCCTGCTGCCGCTGCAGCTGCTGCTGTGGTTGTTGCTTCTCCTCCTCCACCTCCTCCTTTTGCTGCATTAGGAACCTCGCCCTCGCCCTCTCCACCTTCTTTGACGGCTTGTTCTTCTTAAAATGTGTCCTCCAGTAGTTCTTGATCTCGTTATCAGTCCTCCCCGGGAGGCTTCTGGCGATCGTAGACCACCTAACAAGTAACAAAACATGCATGCGTGACATATATATATATAGTTCATGTAGTAGAATTACTTTGATACGATCAGGAGTGATTAAATTGTACCTATTTCCCCACAAGGCATGCAGCTCGTGAATGGTGTTCTCCTCCTCCGATGTCATCTTCCCTCTCTTGAGGTCAGGCCTCAGATAGTTCACCCATCTCAGCCTGCAACTCTTGCCACTCCTCCTCAGTCCTAATTCAAAAGAAAAAAGGAAAATGCATTCATAAGTAATTTACACTTTCGATCGGGTCAGCAAAGATTTCAGAAAACTAGTTTAAACCTGTCAGCTTGGAGACTGAGTTCCATCTTCCTTCGCCATGGAGGTTGACATGCTCGATGAGGAGCTTGTCCTCTTGGGCAGTCCAGGGCCCCTTCCTCCAGTAGCCATCCGCATGAGCTCCACAGCCAAACTGCACATCCATATCTGAACTCTGATCAGCAAATTAAACCCCCCCGCTAGCTGCTGCTCCTGGTTGTCTGCTGTCTCCCAGTTAGTGGGACAGTGGATTAATATATATATGGGGGCCTTGGAATGAGTAATGATCAATGTCCATGTCCCCTTTAAAGCCCTCCACTACTATAAGTTACTTTTTAAAATGTTTAATTGCCCAAGTGCCTAAACTTCTCCAAAAAGAATTTCATAGTTTGTGCATGCCTTTTTGCTAGCTTTACACTTCTTGTGGATCATGTAACACTTATCTTGATTCAATGATAGTTTGATAACAACTGCATTCTTGTTAGTTTTCATGATCTTATCGTTTAAACAAACAAATTTATATCATTTCAATATAACCAAAGACTCTCTCTCTCTCTCTCTCTCTCTCTCTCTCTCTCTCTCTCTCTCTTTCTGAATAAAAATAAAACTCTCGACATATGAGAAGAAGCACTAGTACCATAAAAGTTTAGTTATCTAATTTACCTTGGTTGGCAGTCAATACCTAAATTTGAATCATAAGCAAGCTTCGATCGACTAAGTTGACCGGGCAGTCAAAATTACTCGATTCGAACACTTAGCTAAAAAAAATAAACACGTCCACGCGGTGCATGTAGCTCAAAAGTTCACTGCAATGAGATAGATTTTAATGCTACGGTCAAGAAGACTAATTAGGTACCTGAGTTGGCGTAGTCACAAGAAAATGTGTCCATCTCTGTGCAAGTTGTAACTATCACTAAAAAGATAGAACATAACAACATTCAACATGCAGTGTTTTCTAAGCTTTAATTCCTTTCTTGTTTGACAAATTACTCACTTAGTTGTCTTGCAATGCCAACATCACAAAATATGTATCTATATATCATGATAGATTGAGATTTTTAACTGAACTTTGGCATTCTTACTTGATGATTGATTAACAGTACTGGTTGCATTGCATGTCACAAGCACTCCAATTTTTTTTTATAAAAGACTAATTCATTATCAGGAAAGACCCAGTAGGTTCTGATATAAACACTGCAAATTTTAATAAAAGACTAATTCGTTATCATTGAAATTTTGCTTACTATATATGACTAACAATTTGAACAATGAATTCTTATAAAAGAAATGAACAAAGAATAACAATTTGATTGAGGACCGATAATTGTGATTTGGAAATGCGAAAACTAAAGTAATATATTTCAAATAAAAAATTTAGAATGTTTAGTGCACAACAAATGTAGCATATTTTTTAACTGTAATTTAACGTACGTGCACCTCGCTACACTGTTTCAAAACTTTAAACATATATTGCTTTATAGCTTTTTGGAATATATTCAGTAAAAAAAGGAAAACAAAAAAAAATAGATCAGCCTCAATGGATAGGTTTCTATTCGGAGGTCCTATCCTTAGATCTCCTCTTTACAATATCAGTCTTCCATGCATACGAGATTATTGCAAATCATAATCTTTAACTCTTGCCAAAGAGCATACATGATAACTTCTAATAATCATTTTGCATTCATCTGTACGCGTTACACTTATAAAACGACATATTATTCTATGTTTAACACTTGAACTACATACATTTTTTTTTTTCATTCCACAATCACAATGCATGCCAAAGCTCCTCTAATCTTGAGAGGAAACCCTATAAATAGTGGACACGCAATCTCTACTCCACAACATAATTGATCATTAGGGAGTTTTATTTAATTCTTCTCCCATATGGTGTAGTTTGTGTACACTTTCCTAGCTATTTATTAAAGCACCCCATGGCAATGATCTGTTACATGGTACTCAATTATAAATTTCAAAGTATACATGAACCATTAATTTAAGTTAGAATCAGATTAAGTAATGCCCTTAGCTTATGTTGATGACTTGAGTCTACAACTTTTTGCTACAACCAGGAGACAGAGAGAGAGAGAGAGAGAGAGAGAGAGAGAGAGAGAGAGAGAAGGAAAAAAAATCTAGTACGGACACCGTAAGATTACGTCCACGTACGCTATTAGGAGGCTTTCAATATGGAGTTGTAGGCTTGTAGGAATTTTAGGACAACTCACCTACTGAAAGAGGATTAAATTAAAAAATATTAGTGGGTTGTTGCTGCTCACCTTTGATGGACCAATGGCAGCACACCACATGCTTCATCTAAGTAGCCTTTTAATCTTGCTTTCGGTATAATGTCATCCCTATGACCTTTGTTTATTGGCTTTTGATGCCATTTTGGGCAAGCAAGCGATGGATTAATTATTGGCCATTAATTTTTTTTAAAAGATTAGTTTTACGCGTGTTGTCCTGTGGACACTTGGCCAAAATGATGTGTGGTTGCATTGGGGGCACTATAAAAAGAATATTGATGTGTGTTCATTAAGAAAGTTTTGGACTATGATTGAGAAGGATTAGGAGAATGCACCATATCATTGTTATAGGCCCCTTTTGGAGGTGGTGAGCAGGTTCTTAGGAGGTTGGACTAGCAACGTTGATGCTGCAAAGTTCCAGAAATAACATGCTAATATATGTTTTTGTAAGTTTTTTTTTATAAGGCAAAGGGGAGTTCAATGGAAGCATCATTTGAACTCTTCATATCCAAACCATTCTACTAAAAGTTGGTTCCCTAAGTTATAATTCGAAGTTAAGTCAATCAAAATTCACTTTCCTATCAAATTTCCCATCATCAAAAGATAAAATGAATATCAGAAATTTCTTGAAAATGGTCGCAGTTTGAAACCAATAAAAATTGGTGGAGAAGAAAAAGAAAAAAAATATATAGCCTAGTTTATTTCTCAATTTGGTTAGAGATCATTGTATTCAGTAATGAATTAATCTCGGAAACCCTCATAAAGAATCAAACAAAAGAAAAAGATGAAAGCTGACTCACATAAAAAACTCGTCCCAGAATTTTCGAGTAATCATATGATGGTTTCAGTCATGCCAACTATCAAATTCGGGCTCTGCCCACATTTTCCAATCCGAAAGAAAGTCAATTACCAAATATCCGTTCAATAAGGTGTTTCTGTATTATAAAGAATGAGATGTATAGTTCTTTTTTCATGAATGGCAATTATTCAGCTGCAAGCTTTTCAGATAAGATGAATCTTTGTAACTCGAATACAAAGGAAGGTCCAGGACTTTCTCTGCTATTTTTCCGTCCTCGTGAATCCTTGCTATCAAGCTCTCAAGCGATGGGAAATTTGTCTGCAAATTTAAGCCAAGCACACATCAGACAACATATAACAGTCATAATTTTCAAGAAAGTTTTCACCTCCTTTAATTTGGTAGTACCTCTGGCCTTATATAGCCAACTATAACAAGACGCAGCTCCTCCCCATAGAAATCCTCACGAAATTCATGAAGCAGCCATGGTTCCTAAAAGCAATAGAATTGTTTTCAGTTACTGCAACAGTACAAAGTAGCTTCACAGACAACTTGGATAAAGAAACGTACAACTGTCTTTTCAGTATTGTCGAAGTACGGATTCCAACCAATGCTCATGACCATTTTGTAGACACCCCGATTTGACAAGCCAGCCCACCCAAAATATACACCTGAAGTATGCTCACAAAGAACTGAAGAAAAGTTCTCGGCAGGCAAATTAGCTGCAGAAAAGGCAACCAAATGATCAATGACGACAAAATTCCAAAAGAGAAAGTGAGTCCAATTGCTGAATAGCACATGGTATTTTGTGGTGCTAATTTTGATTGGGTACAAACATGAGGCTGAAGCCCAAAGATGCAACTAAAACAAAATACGACAGTATTTTCAGAACATGCACGATTTCCCACAGATAAGTACAAATTCGATCAATTTGAGGGACGTTTTTTAAAGCCTGAACCATGATAAAGAGGAAATGTTTCATACAGTAATTGCGAGCAGGCTATTGGATAACAAGATTAAAGGTTAATAATTTTTCCTGAGCAACTCACTAATACTTGAGGAACAATAAGTCCCCTAACTTTTGGGGCATATTTTTTTTGAGGGAATTTTGTTGCAGATTTGAGATCGAAAAAGCTCACACAATGGTGTCCAGATTTTCAAAGTTATGCAAAATACCATGAAAGGACCTAAGAACAAGTGAGGCATCTTTGAGAAAAAGTCTGATGATCTAATGAAGATTCAAAACTATATGCAATTACAAACTGGTAAAGTGCTAAATAACCTGTTGGTATCCCAAGAACCTTTGATCCTCTTCCAAATCCCTTAATAACAGGCCCACCTATGTACCATGGGTCTATGGGTAAAGTTCCTTCTATCCCTGCAGTTAATTAATTGTGTAACTCTTTTAGAAGAATGAAACCATGAGAAGGTCATGCATGCTTACATGCTTATTGGTATTAGAAGAATCTCAAGAACATACAATCTTCAAAAGGAGGTAAACCCCACATTTCAGGATGAAAATCAAGCAGGGAATTGACGACCATGTCAGCTGAGGAGTAAAGATCAACACGTTTTGGGATAGATGGCACAGCTACTACATCCATTCCTGCTGCTTTGCCAGCCATAATACCAGGCCTGTTCCAAATGAAATTATATCTAGCTCTTGAAAAACCAGGGATAATTGACTTGGAACATTTTCAAAATTCTCAATGAGACAAAGCATCCACTCAAGCAACTTATTATTTGCTCAAAAATGTTTATTCCTAAACTAAATACCCATTTTCTATTTAAATTCACCAGGCGCTGCATAGTGCCTCTATAAAACAAGGAGAGAAGGTTCATTTAAAAGGTAATAGTGGTGTCACCCATTCATCTAATGAAATTTTCTATATAACACATAGTGATGTATGGATTAAATAAATGGGCTAGTTATAAGCAAAAATACCCGAACATCTTGTGTCTATCTTGAAAATTGCAGAATAATTAAGAACAGGAAAGATATGCATAGCTTACACCGAGTCCTCGATCACAAGGCATTTAGAAGGATCGACATTCATTCTTTTGGCAATTTCAAGGAAGCTTCAAATGAAAATCAATGTAGATATTAGTTACATGAAAACTTTGCCAAACGTTAGAAAGTTAACAAACCATACTATTGTTGTCTTACATTTCTGGAGATGCCTTTCCCGTTACCACTTCATCACCACCAACAACAGCAAAAAATGCATCCTTCCAACCTTCAGTATAAGCAGTCAAAAAACTTAAAATTCACTATGCAAGAGAAGAAAACAAAAGTTTTCAACGTAAGAATAAAAAATTTCAGATTCAGACAACTATACCTTCATGGAAAGAAATCTTTGCTTCTATGTTAGATCTTGAGGAATTTGAAGCCAAAGCTATTGGCACTCCTTTACCCCTTAAATGTTTAATCAACCGATTAGCACCTGGAAGAGCTTTTATGTTGCGCCACCTGCAAATCCGTCAATCATAGAGAGAAATCAAGGATGAAAAAACAAAAAAACTAGACACTAATTTCTAATATAAACAAAAAAAATATATGCTAATTCAACCACGCTATATTTATGAAGGGACAATAACTGATTAACCTAGGCAATCACATAGAAAATGTGGTAAGGAGTAGAGATTTATGCTTTACTCCCAATGATTGGTTATAACAATAATCGATGTTAAAATGACTTCTTTCGCCATAATCACGCAAAGATTACAGCTTCATGACTAATTTCATGCAGCAATTCACTTCAGTTTCCCGGAAAGCTAGACTAAATCTTAAAAACTTAAGCTTAGCATCAGAACACAGAAAAAAATCAAAGAGACGAGGACAATAAAGCATTTGAGATATGAGACATTAGATCTTCCAGATCAATGGCATACATTAACCTTAGTATTTTAGATACCTAGTTGTATGTTCCCTCAAGATACTTTAAGAGCCAATTCACAGTTCCACATGGATTATATATTGCCATTATTCATAAATTGCCAGGATACACATGAACAAAGTTCAAGAAGACCTTTGTCTTACTTTCTTTTTCACATATTTAACATATGTACTGTGGTATTCAATACTCACAAAATGATTGCACTCAAAGGTTTGGCGAGGCAATACAAGATATTGCCATTAAAAAGTTAAGCATGTTGAATGAAAGAGGTAACATGCAATGCAGAAGAAGTTAAGTGAAATCCAACAGAAATAGAGATCAAAGGAATATGTTGTGAAGCATTACTGATCAGAGAACAATGGAGTAATATCAGAGAGAAATTCTTCTGTACTGCAAGGGAGTTCATAATCTTCAACAACTATTTTTGCAGCTTCAAAAGGCGTCCTCCCTACAATCTTGTGAGCTCTCTTGGGATCCCATTGCTTGCCGTATTTTACCAAGAAGAGTTTTAGCACTTGATCTACAATACCATCTGTTGCCAGATGAAAACATAACATAAGCAACAAAGAACGGAAATAGAAAGGGAAGAACACTGAAATATAAAAGCATATAGTATTATATTGTACTACAGTTGAATGCCCAAACACTAGGAATAATATGTTAGCATGGTAGCTAAAGGAAAAATTATCTACTCTAATTACAATATTGCCTGCACAAGTATACCTTAAATGTAATTGACCAAAATACCCATTTACTGGTTCAATGCTCAGTATCATTTCTCACTAGTGTGCTTTGGGACATACCTTGAGAAAAACCATTATATGACTAATGTTGTATTTGTTGATATAAATGATGAAAAAAGTGGTAGAAGTAAATGACTGGAAGTAAGAGTGAGGAAGCACCTGTGTTCAGCAGAGTACCGTCCAAATCCACTATAACATGTGAGATCTTCCGACCCAAAGACTTGCAAGCAGCAGCCATCTTTAGAGTACTCCCTACACGAGCGGATGACATTTTAGATCTTTTTTAGAGGACATTTTAGGATTGTGAAATGGGGAGAATTCAGGAATAATCAGTGAGTAACCTCAGAGTTTAAGGCAAGAAACACCAGCAAATTCCTAAGGAATCAGCCTTCGTTTTTCTTTTTGCGAGAAATCAGCCTTCATATTTTCCAAAATTCGATAGAAAAATGGAAAGGAAGATGTAGAATCTGGAAAATTTTTACTTAATGTCATTGAAATTTTTTTCTAGTATTAGATAAAACCACAACGAAACATAAATCTGATATTTGCAAAAATAAATCATATAATAACATCATCTGGAAACAATTTTAACATACTTCAATAACCTTCTCTGAAGATTATTCCTGCGAGAAAAGCAGCACTTCTATGACATATTACAAAAGAGACAAAGATGCGCCCGATCAAAGAAATATGGCAATGGCCTTCTGCTAAGAACTGAGACAAATAAAATGACCACAAAATTCCAGTTTTCCCAGATAACAAGACTTGGAGACGCTATAATCCAACACCACTAGCACTAATCAATTGAAAACCAACTAATATACTCCACAAAAAAGCAAGAATGAAAGAGGACCACTAATCTCCCTTTGGACAAACAACATACACAAACGCATCTCTCTCCTAGAGGAAGAGTATCTAAACCTCCCGAGTCTTTTCGATGAAGAATTATGATCTGAAGGTCTTGCTGTTTGTGGTTGCGGTTCTGGTTGTTCCTAGAGTGATACATTCTCCTTCTTGAAGCATTTTGCTTGTTTACTCGGAAGCATAGTTCATCTCCAGCTCTATGGCCACGAGAAAAAACGGTATTGTGGAGCTAAGATACAATGCAAGATCTGATGCTAAGATATGTCAGATTGTAGCACAAGCATCGTAGGCTATTAGAAAAGTCATCACAGTAAAAGAGCCGCCAAATTCCTTCACGAGAGTGTTGTACATAACAAATTAGATGAACAAATTACAACATCCTATAAAATTACTGCACAGGTAAGAAACTACAAATAGAACCCGAAATCCAAAACTACTCCAGCGATTAAGCACGCAGAAACCAAAGAATTCTACACCCAAAAAAATTACAACTTTAGACAAATCATCTTCAGAGAAAAAATACCAAGAAAAACGCCTAAAAATTCCATTTTCCGCAGCAACAAGGCCTAAAAATGTCACCTTTGGACAAGAGAAAACCCAATAGACATGAAAAAAAGAAGAAGGAACACATCGGAAAGAAGCATTACTGCCTTAATCGAGGCCCTAATGTGCGTGAGCTGCGAAGTCTGCTCGTTTGATCAGGAAGAAGTAATCATTGATGTAGAATTGTCCTCTGAGCAATTGTAACAAACAGGTAGAGAGCAAGTAGGAAGCGAAATCCAAAGATGGCTTCTTGCCTCGCTCTCGTTTCCGTCCTTTGGAGGAGGGGGGAAGTGGGTTGGAGTAGGTTCGAGTTGTGTCACGTGACTAATTGTTGAAGTGGTTAAAATTTAATTATTTTTTAATCGATGTCCTCAGTTTAAATTCTAAAACCTCAAATTTGTGTATAGCTCAAGCCCACTTATTTTCTGCAGCCACTAGCCTAAATAGTCCACATCTTATCTAATCCCTAAGTATAAAAAGGGTAGAACCATAATTTTTGTCATTTTCTCACTCCCTCACTTTCTCTCTTGCTCTCATTTTCCTCTCCACACAAGAACTCCATAACTAGGGTTTGAAGCTTCATCCATTATGCAGCTCAAGAAGGCTTGGTGGAGGAAGAAGGAAGGTCAAGAGAGGAAGAAGAAGAAGTCTTAGAAGCTTTGAGAAGGGGAGGAAGAAGGAATCACCACCAAAGAGGTAGAAGAGGCTAGGAAAGAAGAAGAGCAACTAGGGCTTAAAGATTTCTTGTCAAGGTATGTAAATGGGATCCAATCTCTCACTCTCTACTCATCCTATTGATTTGGATGTATAAGAACAGATGTTCTTAATTTTGGAGATGAGAGGATGGCATTTAGGAGTGTGCATACTAGGTGTTTGTGCATATGTCTCAATGACCTTTTCTATATGTTGAATGAGATATGAACCATGTGATGATTGTTATATGTTTCTATTGTGATAATGATGTTTATATGTGTCTCTTATGATTCCTCATATCCTAGCAAGCTAATCTTCCATTGTTTAGGTCTATTTCCATGTATGAAAATTCTATTAGATTGTCATGAATCATATGAGACATGTTAGGGCCAAATTAGGGTTCTAATGTGTAAATTTATGGAATGATGTATTCTTCTATGTGCCAAACCCCAATTGATGAACTATGAACCCTAGGAATGTGTAAATGAACTTTAGAATGGATATATAAACCCTAGGTTGTAACTTGGATCCAATCACATGCAATTCGATGTTATTAGTGTCTAAATTGAGTTGTTACGAACCCTAGAATGTAGTAAATTCCCTTATTTATGGATTCCCCTGAGAATGATAACTTCATAGGTATGAAAGGGGGAATTTGGAACTAAAATGGGTTGTAACCGAGTTTCAGGGCATCCATCACGGGCCGTGATG
>LTAE01002608.1:23767-42687 GCA_001647135.1 Pontederia paniculata | reverse complement strand
TATATATATATATATATATATATATATATATATGACTTATCAAATTAGCACCGTTCCGACCATTGGATCAAAAAAATCACATCGCGTCAATCGCGCGAACGATCCGATGAGTTGACTCGATTTCGTGACGAAACTAAACAAGTACCCATTTCCATTTTTCTATAAACAAATATATTAATCAATAAAAAACCTTGTTTTTGGTATTATCTCCCTTTCAAAGATAAAAAAACTTGGACATGGAATTTAATGCGCACGTGTCTCGGAGGTTGGTGCACGCATTTATCGCTACCTTCTGCCACGACACAGGCCCAAACGAACCCATGCGTACACCCACCAACTCGTTTAAATTAAAAAAGGAACGGCGTCATATTTGTGGTTCATAATACGAGGGTGTCCCGCTGGGTGGACTTTTCCGGTGCACGACATGAACCGTCCTCGGCGACTGGTAAAGCCGGGGAGGTGGATGAGTGCCACCAAACTTTATTATTTATTTATTTATTTAGTTATTTTATTTATTAAGTTTGGTTCTATTGGAGTAATTTAATAGTTATTTTATCTTTGTGAGTGGTATTTTATTTATTGATTAATTAGTTTAATGATGGTGTTGTTGTTTTGTGTGGCTCGATTTCTTGTTTAAGAATCTTCGCAACAGCAAGAGGACAAGGAGCATGAGACATGGGCAAATCACGCCATGAGAAATTTTTTTTAATAATGGCCTCAAAATTAGTGTTCACGCGGGGTTTATTATTTTTTCATTTATATATTTCTACTAAATTATAGAGCATTTTTTTTATCATGTTCCAAGTGAGATTACTAGTGAGATAAACACTAGGATTTTCATTTAAAAAAGTATGATCATAAAAAATATAACATTCCTATTATAAAATTTAAGATATTTTTTAATTAAAATTAGAAATTTATCGATGTTAAAAAAAATATTAGTATCTGACTAGTTTAATATTCAGATGAATATGTCGAAGATAAATTTTAATAGATGATGTCATTAAAATTCCAACTCTGACATTAATTTTTTTTCAATATACGATCTCACTGATTATTTATGTTAATTATTATTGATTAAAACTAAGTTGGTTGACACATATGATCAGTGGATTTGTGATTCGAGTTGAGAGACCGGGAGCTAATAGCCTCGAGTTCGAGCCCCAGAGTCTTCAATTAGGGCACGATTTAACATTTACCGCTTTCGTCCGAACATCGAATTAGTCAGGTTCTAGTAGCCCTGGACACCGGTGGGTTTTCACCGAATTTTTATATTTAAATTTAATCAAGACAATCCATAATATCGATTTTTTTTAAAAAATATTTTATTTTATTTTCTGTTTCCACATTGGTCATGATCACAAGGGCATGCATGAGCGAGAAAAATGGTTGGCTACAATGATGCCATCAAAGTGACTCCAATGATGATGTGGTTTCCATATAAATAATTACTAATAAATATATTAAACAAAAAAAAAGCAACAAAATTATGTGGTTTTTCATTGGAATTGTGTGTTGCATGCTGCCCGTGCTTGAGATTGCATTATTGCACTCCAACTCCAAGTAGTTGGAACACACATCCAATGTGGATAATTATGTTTGCCACGCTTCACTTATTTTTTTATTTTCTGCCCCCTACTTTTTTTTTTATTTTCTCTTGCTCGAACACACCCCATATTTTGATTTTCTCAAATAATATTTTATTTGTTTAGCAATTATCATTTTGATATTAATCTTCTGATTATCCTAATTCAAAGCAAAGAACATAAATCTTTGATAATTTTTAACTCGCTAGCTATTTGAACAATGAGAAAACATATCATTATCAATAGATCAAACTTAAATTTGTCCAAATCAAACTTACTAGAACACAAATATTTATGAGAGTTCATGTGTTATTTTATCGATATTAAACCAGAAATATATAAAATACTAAGTACCGAAAAGTAATAGTTTTATATCCTATTTACTTATTGTTTATTGTTAAAAAATGTACGCAAGTCAGGCATGCAAGTTGTTATAATTATTAATTCTAATAATTGTTATATAAATTATTGAACAATATTTTTTAATTTGTTAAACAACGTACCTTCTTACTCTCCTTTTTCTTATTTTTTTTGGGTCTACGAGTAGAACTCTACTGATGTTCAGAGCTACTAGTACTCGACTAATCTAATATTCGGACAGACGCGACAAAGACAAATCCTGATCAAATTAAATACTCCGCGGCTCGAACTCGGAACTACTAGCTCTTGATCTCTCAATTTGGCATATAGATCCGCTAACTATATGTCACAACCAATTTCATTTTTTTTTAACTTAAACTAGTTAAATCACACAAAATAAATTATCAAATAATATAAAGTTGGACATTTTTTTGTCTCCACCAGTTCACCAATCCATGCAGCACAATAGTGCAACCTGTCCACTTATGTTCAATTCATCGTAGCCTCGACTAAACTGATGTCGCCCAAAGTCGCGTACATTCACAGATTTCGAATTCGAAACCAGCTTAAGCGAAATTTTGTACTACTTCTCATTCTATAGCAATTTTTGTTCTAATGTGAAAAAGAATAAATGATACAATTTAAATTTTATATGGAGACTTTCAATACAAAACTAGAAAATGAATTCATTGAAAGGATTTCTGGTCCAATATTCAAAAGTATTATAGACAAATATTCGATGGATGAATGGAACCAAGTCTAATGCCAGCTTCCTACCTTGGAGATGACAATGCAAGAGAGACTGTATTGGATTGGCCATTTTGCATCTGATCTTTCCCTCCATTTAATGTGGCATTTTCGGTGTTGGTGTAGGTGTAGGTGTTTCTCTTTCCATGCGCCCGGAGCATTAAAATCAAGCACACAGAGCTCTGCAGACTCTGAACTGAAGCTACCAGTGGACCTCTACCACCCCCAAATTTAATTTAATTCAATTCAATTCAGTTCTAACTCTTCCTGTATGCATGTCTCTGGAGCCTTTCTTATTCACTTACTTGCTCGTCCTCGATGCGCCCAGAGCATTAAATCACAGCACATGGAGCATATGGATGGGCGACTTGTTCATGCACAGGAATTCTCTCTCTCTCTCTCCTCTCTCTCTCTGCAAACATAATTAAAACTGCAGAATAATGTTCTCTTTTTTCTGATTTCTGTGATTAATTCTTACTTACTTACTCAGCCATGAATAATTATTCTAAATCTTTTGGTCAATTGCTCCCATGAGCATTGATTGCCTTCTGCATGAACACAGTTGCCTGTGCATCGACTTGAAAAACTTCTCTGATTTATGTGATTAATACTTGCTCTACTCATCAGTTCTGATTTCTGAACATTAAAAAACACATCTTTTTCACAGTAATCTTCTTTTTTTGAATGTCTAAATTGTAAACACGATCGATTGCTGCTCTCATGGGCATTGATTGCCTCTTCTGCATGCACAGTGGCAGTTGCCTCTGCAAAGGGGGGAAGAATTGGGGAGTTAAAAGGTCACCAGAGGCAGAAAGGAAGGTGAGAGAGTCCACTCATCATTTAATGCAGCACACCTCGCTCTCTCTCTCTCCTCTCTCTCTCTCTCTCATTGCATTAATGCCATGGCATTTAATGCACTGCCCAGCAGTGAGCACAATAAAGTCTAATAAAAAGAACAGCAAAAAGATTTGAGGCATCCAAGAAGGAGAGAACAACCAACTCCAATCCACCTCCATCTGTTCGAAACTTCAAAATTTTTGCCCACCAAACTTTTTTATCTCAAAAGAAAAAATAAAGAAGAGATTTTTATGCAAAAATATGTTCTTTTTTTTTTCTAGTAGAACTTTCCTCCTAGATCTTCGATCCAATGGGCTTCGGCCAAGTGTCGTCCACGTAGGACGCATTGACCGCTGCCACGCGTACGTCTCCGTAGTGAGACTTGGAGCGATTTATAGCTGTTCGCAACTCGTATAGCGTTCGGACAAAAGAAAAGATAGCTATTTGCAACCTCTCTGGGTTGCTTGCTCCGGTCGCCCACGGCCGCCGTCCGGCGTGATCTCCGGTCAAGCCTTCTCCTTTCCGCCTCCACTCATCCTCCTCCCTCTTCTTGAATCCGTTGTCGTCCTCGGCTGAACCATTTCCATTCCGCCGCCGTCGCCTAAGAAGAAAGAAGGCCTCTCTTCCTCGCAGGTTTCATCCTCGTACTCTTCGCCTCCGGAGTTGTCACATTGCTCATCAGTTATCACAGTTCGTGCACGTTCTCGTCCGGCGACTAAAGTTGGCGCCTTTTGGGCTTCTGTTCCTCTTTGGCGTCGCTTGCGAGTGGCAATGTGGGCGTTCCTCTGATGTTTTCCGGGTCTTATGGTGTAAAAAAAATGTTCTTTTTTGCTCCCGGCGTCTTAAGCTCCTCCTTCAAGCAAAAAGCCGGCATCTTGCACTTGATTCTACTATAAATCGTGATCCAAAGCCCACGCATTCTATGAAGATATCAGCATAAAGAACTTGGTTTCCAGGCCCTTTTTTTTTCTCATTTGCGTAGTAGCGTTAACACAGCAAGCACAAAAGAATTGTTCTTGTTTGCTGGTAGAAGATGAGGCGCACAGTCTCCTACTTCGTGTCTTTGCTCTTATTGCTCCCTGTTTTAGCCGATTCCAGTGGTGGAATGCTTCTGAACGACGACGTCCTCGGCCTAATAGTCTTCAAGGCCGACCTCCGAGATCCTTACGGCAAGCTCGCCTCTTGGAACGAGGACGACGACGAACCTTGCGCCTGGGCGGGCGTCAAGTGCGACCCGAAGACCAGCCGAGTCGTCGAGCTCTCCCTTGACGGCTTCTCGCTCTCCGGAAGGCTCGGGCGCGGACTCTTGCAGCTTCAGTTCCTGCAGAGGCTGTCCCTCTCGAAGAACAACCTCTCCGGCGGTCTCAACCCGAAGCTCTCGCAGCTCGAGAGAATTAGGAGCATTGATCTCAGCATGAACAACCTCTCAGGTCCAATCCCGGACGAATTCTTTGCGCAATGCAGATCCCTGAAGTCAGTTTCGTTGGCTGGCAATGGATTCTCGGGGAGGATTCCCCCCAGCACCGGTTCCTGCGTGTCCTTGGCGACTCTGAACATGTCCTCAAACCGGCTCTCTGGTTCATTGCCCAGTAGCCTTTGGTCTTTGTATGGTCTTCGATCACTCGATCTCTCTGACAATGCTTTGAGTGGCGAGATACCGAAGGGCATCAGCCGGCTGTACAATTTGAGGGCGATCGCTTTGCGTTCTAATAAGCTTTTGGGTGGTTTGCCAGATGACATCGGAGGTTGTTCGCTGTTGAAATCTATCGATCTCAGTGGGAATTGGTTCGTCGGCAGCCTTCCAGAGTCAATGCAGAAGCTCTCGCTCTGCAGTCACTTGACCTTGGCCTCGAACTTGTTGAGCGGAGTGGTGCCCAAGTGGATTGGAGAGATGAAGAACTTGGAAACCTTGGATTTATCCAGCAATCAGTTCTCCGGATGGGTTCCAGATACAATTGGCAGTCTGCAACTGTTGAAAAGATTGGATCTTTCACGCAACAAATTTACCGGAAGCTTGCCAGAAGCAATTGGTGCTTGCAGGAGCCTTGTGGATGTTGACTTCAGCAGCAATTCTTTGACAGGAAGCATCCCCTTGTGGATATCTGAATTGGGACTGGAGAAGATTTCACTCTCTAAGAATCTACTGAGCGGAGAGATATACATTTCTTCAACAGGTGATCATACATTAAAGTTCTTAGATTTCTCGTGCAATGTGTTCTCCGGTGGAATCCCAGATCGCATAGGGAGCCTTCAGGCATTGCAGCACTTGAACCTGTCTTGGAATGCTCTTTCTGGTCATATACCTGCAGAAATCATGGAGTTGAAGTCACTAGAAGTCCTCGATCTGACTGGCAACAGAATCAATGGAAGCATTCCGTCAGAAATTGGTGATGCAGTTTTTCTTAAGAACTTGTTGCTGCAGAAAAATTCTCTGACTGGTGCAATTCCGGATCGTATTGGCAATTGTTCTTTACTCACATCCCTGTAAGTCCTCTGTTTCTAATTTCAAATCAAAATTTCCCTTTTTTTTGTGTGTGAAGTTCGTATTACTGGTTTACAGAAGTAGACATTGTGAAATCAAATCCGAAAATTGTTTCTTATTCATTTTATGTTGCACATTGTAGCTGCTTATTTTTTCAGAATTATATTTATTCACTGACGTTTTGTATTGTACTGCAAAACAACGTCTTGTGGCTGCTGCTGTCAGTTTGGACCTTCTGTTTGTTCTTCAGCAAATCTTCCTTGCTGTCTTTTGAGATGTCATTTTCATCTAATTGTCCTCAAATGTTCGTTTGTTTTCCTACTGTTGTTGGATCTTCATTCTTCACCCATTTACCTTGTGCAAGTAAAATGATCAGGTTATTCCTAACGTACTGTTCATTGTCTAAGTACATTTCTTCTGATGTTTGAAGCTTTCCAGAGTTTGCTAGTCTATGTCTGCTCATTGGATCAGAATTATGTTTACTTTCCTATTCGATGCTCCGACTGATGCGCATTTCTTTGAATTGTTCATACAGGATAGTATCACAAAACAACCTCTCAGGTGAATTGCCTCCAACGTTGGCAAACATCAGCAGTCTTCAAATCATAGACCTGTCTAACAACAGTCTCAGTGGTGCCCTGCCAAAGCAGCTCTCCAACATTCCCCACCTTCTCTCATTCAACATCTCCTACAATATTTTTTCTGGAGATCTTCCAGATGGAAACTTCTTCAATAACATTGCACCCACTTCCTTATTGGGGAACCCAGGCCTTTGTGGCGCTGTCGTCAATCGTTCCTGCCCGACAGTTCTCCCTAAGCCGATTGTGCTCAACCCCAACTCATCTTCTAGTCCTTCCTCTAATCATGCAGCTGCATCAGAGGACCTTCGCCACAAGAAGATTATTTTCAGTATTTCTGCCCTGATTGCGATTGGAGCTGCGGTTGTCATCGCACTAGGTGTCATCACTATCACCATCCTGAACATTCGAGTTCGGTCATCCGCAATTTCTCAGTCTGCTGCTGGCTTGAGTCTTTCAGAAGGATACTATAGCAATTCTCCTGCAACTGATGCCAAATCTGGTAAGCTTGTTACCTTCTCCGGAAATGACCCCGACTTCAGTGCTGGAGCCCATGCCATCCTCAATAAGGACTGTGAGCTTGGTCGTGGAGGATTTGGCACTGTCTATAAAACTCTTCTTCGAGATGGTCGGGCAGTGGCCATCAAGAAACTTACTGTGTCAAGCCTTGTGAAATCCTTGGAAGATTTTGAGAGGGAGGTCAGGAAGCTGGGGAAATTAAGGCACCCTAATCTTGTCACTCTAGAAGGCTATTACTGGACTCAATCATTGCAGCTGCTCATATACGAGTTTGTCTCTGGTGGAAGCCTATACAAACTACTCCATGAATGCTCTACCTCGAATCCTTTGTTGTGGCAAGAGCGGTTCAACATCATTCTCGGCATTGCTAGAAGTTTAGCATATCTCCATCGGCTCAACATAATCCACTACAATCTCAAATCTAGCAACATTCTTATTGATGTCTCGGGGGAGGCCAAGATTGGAGACTTCGGACTTGCAAAATTGTTGCCGGCATTAGATCATTATGTGCTCAGCAGCAAAGTTCAGAGTGCGCTCGGTTACATGGCACCGGAATTCGCGTGCCGGACTGTGAAGATCACTGAGAAATGTGATGTTTATGGATTTGGAGTCCTAATACTGGAGATTGTAACCGGAAGGCGGCCCGTGGAGTACATGGAAGACGATGTCGTGGTTCTGTGCGATATGGTCAGATCTTCACTGGAGGGAGTTGACGAGTGTGTGGATGCGAGGCTCGGCGGAAAGTTTCCTGTGGAGGAGGCCGTGCCAGTGCTGAAATTGGGATTGATATGTACATCCCAAGTACCATCCAACCGACCTGACATGGATGAAGTAGTCAGAATTTTGGAGCTGATCAGGTGTCCACAAGACCCATGAGGAAGAGTTGAGTTGAGCTTCTTGAGATTCTTTGGCGCGTTTATTTGTCTTTTTTTGAAATCTTAAACATGGAATGATAAAGATGGCGAGGAAATGGAGTTCACAGCAAAAGGTAACCCAGTTTGTTTCCTCACAAAATCCAGAAGAGAAGCCAAGCATGAGATTGCTTCTCTGCACTCTAGCTATATGCTGTACTCAATTGCCCGACCGACCTCCGATCACCGGTGCTAGCGGAACTGTCTACAAATTAAAGGAGTATTTCTTGGCCAATTGCTGTTTTCCTGTTCTTGTAATCTTTTTGGTTTGTTGAGTGAGAAGTTCTAGTGGATATAAAACCATTGCGAGATCATTTAACTCCAATTGTGATATCTGTCTGCAGAAACTTGTTATTTATAGATAACATGTACAGCAAGACTCAAGATCATCCATGCAATTTTTCTCTTAAACCCTGCATGCAAAAACACAGAACTGCAGGTTCTTTCTAAAACCTTTTAGCCCTTAGTGTTCTTCAAAAACCTTCTAAACCAACTATCACAGACTGTTAATGGTGGTTGTGATAAACTAAAAGTTAGGTTGTGGGGGTGCTGCAAGTGAACTTTTGTCCCCACTTTCATATCACCATTCCCTATAAGGCTTTCATGTGTTTTCTGAGTGTTACAGCCTTGCTTTTGTTCCTTGGCAGATGAAAGCAAGTGCATTGAGCACCAAAGATAAACAAAAAATTTAGTACCACTCCATTATATGTATGTCAAACAAATAAAAAGCTTATTTTTTTTTTAATCCAAAACTAAAGTCAGAGGCACTAAGATCTGTAAGGGGGTGCCTCAGTTGGGATTCCCTGCAGTCATGCTGTTTCTGTAAACCAACTTCGAGACAGCATTTGATTAATAAGTCTAGGTACATTCACTAGGACCAGCAGGAGGAGAAAATAATGGTGATGATGCACTTGTGCAAGGAGGTGATCATGGTGCCCTTAAATGCTGGGAGACACTTTCTTGGGTTTCAATTATGATACTTAAAAGACTTCACCATGGGAGCAGATTCAGAATTTTGACATGTTCTTATAATATATTGCCTTGACATGAGCAATGGCCTGCAATGATGTGCTGGTGGAGGGAGTGATCAGATATGCAGGAATACTATAATCTGTAAACAAGTCATATTCAGAACTCTAGGAAATTAAAGTATGGAGGTTGGAACATGCTAAATTCTATTAGCAAGCACTTCATTTGACCTGAAAGTAATGCCTATAATTCATCAGTGCAAATCAAGGATTTTCATCTGATAAATGTCAGATTTTCAGAGCTAAGAAATAACAAACGAAGGCAGAATCTGAGTGTGGTGTGTCTTCAGAAAGAGCCAACCAAGTGTACATCGAACATATTAACCAAGTCAAACATGAATTTGAAGTGTGGCCAGCAAGGTATACACAGTCTAGGAAAGGCTAAAGTTTATGGATACATTAGAATATATCAAGAATTCCTTTTTTTTTTCAAATTTCCTTTATTTAAATATGGTTTCTGACGAGATGCTGGGGCCATAAAGGGTTAAAGTAAGAGTAGAGTAAGGTGTTTTCTTTTCCTTTTTCCTTTGCTCTGATTGATAACAATCGGCATCCTTCATTCATTTTGATGTTTCACGTTGTGAAAAGATAAATCCTCTGATGTAAGCTTTCTTGACCAGATGAGCTTTTTATCTAAACAATATCTCGCTATATAAATCCACTTAGTTTTCATATGATAGTAGGATTAACAGTGAAGTGAGAAGAGAAAAAAAGTACTTATCCATCTTCTTGGAGTGTGTCATTCTGAGGACTTGGCACAATGACACTTGTCTTTGAAGGAAATGCCATTTGAACACCGACAATGAAAATATCATGAATGATGCCTCTCAAATAACTAAAGCTACATTAGTTCAAAATTTCACCTTGTTGTCCTAAGCCAAACACCAATGATAGATCCTTTGCAACAGGGGAATGATCATGGTGGTGGAAAATTATAAAGAACCACAAGCGTAAAGGTCAGTTAAAGTAAGGCCGGGCAAAGTGAAAAAAAAAAGTAAGGAAAAAAGAAAAAGGAAGAAAAGATGAGACTAAGGGCACGAAGAATAGGGTTCCCTGCAGAGTTAAAGGCATGAGAACAAGATTTTGGCCTTTAACTTTTATTACATAGGGGGCAGTATGATGTGCTCTTCTCAGGAAAAGAAAAGGTGAGCTCTGGAGTACATTATGCTGTGCATAAAGCACAATGAGTCCATCATCATGATCCTAACTTTGACATGACTCATAAAGAAAAAAAAAATTGAATATGATAAATGATGCATTACCAGGGAACTTTGCTGCAGATTGGGAACATTGCTTGCTACACTCACTGTATATGGACTTTTAGTTACAGTGTGGAATAGTAACAACTTTTAAATGTTAGGGAATATTTCTGGAGAATTAACCAGAACATTACAATTTGTGGAAGTACAATATCAAATTATACACATCTGCTCCCGTCTTTGATATTCACTAACAAGCTATTGACTATTTACAACTTCATGGCTGATTGAAAATTTTAACCCTTCTGAATATCCAACATTACTCACTAGCTTGCTAGAAGGAAAAGACAGAAGATAAACACCAATTAAGGACCATGAAAGTTAGAAAGGGTTCAAAGCGTACATATCGACTGGCTACAGTGAACCAAAACTCTAGTGAGCACTTTCAACGACTTTTGAGTATCCAAGATCTCTGTAAACTATGTCCACCTTATTTGGAAGTCCCTCAATATTTTTTTGAAGCATGTATCATTGTTAACCATCTCATATAATCTCTGACAGTAATATGTATTGCCAGTTTGGCCGGCAAAATTTTTTCCTTATCAACTGAAACAAAAAGTCATCCAAGATTAATTTCTCACATAAAAGCCTAAGAAGCTGCAAACACCATATGATGGAACATTGATGGACGACCCATACAGGAGAACCTTTCCAAGCCTCACAGAAACGTCATATGTTGTTACTAACTTCATTGGTAAATATCCAATTTCTGCTCCCAGTTACTTTCACACAGCTCATCTTCAAAAATCCTAATCATCCCAATCTACATCCCAACCATCTTTATTTGGAGCCCTTGAAGTGACACCAATGGATGAAACTCCATTAGATTGGTGTTCCTTCGACGGCTTCCCCACTGCTTCTTCATCATCCCAATCATCGTCCCAACCATCATCCCATCCGCTAGCTGTGTTCCCATCCTCAACTGTTGAACTGGATTGTAGATGTGTTCCCATCTCAAGCTGTTGATATGGGACACCAGGATCATGTATCCTGCCCTTCTTAAACTTGCAACAGGCCCATACCCCAGCAGCAAGAACAATAGTAAAAAGAAAAAAGTAGGCACCATATATTGGGGTCATAACTGGAAGCTGCTGGAAAAGGCTCATGTTATAAGCTGACTTGGTTATGTGAAAAGAACAATCACCTTCCCCAGCGTTGAGAATAATATCTGGAGCATTCCAGTCAGTCACTATGACCTGGAACCAAAACAACCAAAATGTAAACGTATCAGATGCAGTAGCCCCCAAGTACAGCAAAACACAAGAAGGCAAAACATAAGATAGAAAAATTCCATTGAATAGACCATCATGATTATCAAACTGAATTGAGACAATCCTGTTGTGTTGATTGGTTTAGAAGACAAGTGATATGATAAAAGGCATGAGCATTTGGACTCCATATTGCACAGGGCAGGAGAAGAACATATATACACAAAATGAACATAAGGGTCAATTATAACTAGTAATAATCTCCCCTTCAAAGTGATAACCTGATGCAAATATTAATAACCAAATAAAGAGAAGGTCAGAAGCTTTTGTATTGTCTTACAGGGACTGAACACAATACTTGTTCAGGGTCCAAACCCCTGAAAAAAGTGTCCCCATATGTCTGGACCAAAAAAGTGTATGAAATTCAATCTAGGTTTAAAGTGAACAACATGATAAAATGCAAAATGTACCAAGTATTTGAAGTAAGAGGTTCAACATAAGAAAATATGAACATTAATATTTTGGCCCATGCAAATGATGTAGAGGTGGTAAAAAAGCTATGAGATAAACACAAAATCTACAAGTATTTAAAGCTAAAGGTTCAACATTTTCCTTTCACATAAGAAAAAGGAAACTGTACACAAACTACCAAGAAGAGACTATCAAGGAAAACAAGCTTTCAGGAAGAAAGCTGATAAGAATGCATATTAGATGAAGCATAAGGGATCTACACATTACTTGTGCTAAATTTGATATCAAGATGCATTAAGACACACATTCGGGTTGTGCTGTAATAACATTTATAATAATAAACAAGAACTGAATAAAATATGTGCGGGATTAGTCAGATAAGCATGCATAAATTCTTCTGAGTTACATATGAGATTAATCATAACTTGTAGTTATCAAATTCTTTCTCAAAAATATAATTATCAAATTAATCGAGCGGTAGAAAAGTAGTACTCTATACCCTTATTTCCCCTTTTTATAGAGCTTCTTTTTTCCAAAAGATGGAAACGATAACTACTCAGGATCAGTAGTTATTCATATATATTACTGGACAAGTATTACACGCATTACCAGTTGTAAATAGTAATCAGATTTGGTGCTTGTTTTGTCAACAAGGGCTGTGGAGAAAGCAAATGAAGTATTCAGCATGCACGCAGACAAGAACTGAAGTGCTATACCTTACAGAGTGCAGAAGCTGTACTACAGATTAGTCCAATTTCAAAGGTAATTGTGCATACCTATGAGTACCATATGTTTAACCCTTAGTTTGGTAAGCTGCTCATACAATATTAAAGTCACTTGCATAAACTCAGTAGTTTTCAATTCTAGACAATTTTAGCTGCCAGTACCAACACTGGTAGCCTAATCCAGAACTGCTGAACCAAAGATTGAGAGATAACAGAAATGAAAAGAGCTGTATGTTTTGTTCTAAAGACAAAATATCATAAAACTGTTCGCACCAAAACAACAACCCAAAAGCCTATCCTGCATATGTGGAAACCTTAAATCACTGAACTAGAATGTGATCCAAATCTGAACACCAATAGTGACATGAAATTGGTCAAAATAGAGCAGGTCACAAAACTATCATTTTTCCTAGAAAGAAAAAAGAAGATATTCTTCACTTGAAAGTTTCATGGTATTACAGTTACATCATGAATGAACAAGATATATACTAAACGAATTGTATCCTACACATAATTAGAAGATAAGTTGCAAAAACAATTATCATGGACCTCTGTAACCACAATGACTTTTTTTTATAAAATAACTTTTGAGACACAACTCCCTCTCAAAATGAATTCTTTTTTAGACAACTGAAATTAGTTGTCAGAGCACTTTTGGTACTTCTACTTCATAGAGAATGATGCTTGAAAAAACATCATAATTAGATAAGTGATGACCATTGTAGTTGAATTTTTGTTCGTTGAGGAGCATTATGATTGTCCTCATATGAGAATTCTCATGCTAACTGAGAAAAGACAGAAAATATATCAATCCATGTCTCCATAAAAGTCAAATATTAGGCACAAATTCACAATCTAATATTTTTCTAAATGAGAGACCATAAAGGCGACACATGTTTCTTAGTTACTGAAAGAAGGTAAACATGCACAAAAAGATATTTGAAACCTCCTGGAACCCATTCCTGGGCAATGTTATACTTTGCAAAATGATGCCTTGAATTGTTTTGATCGTGACGTTCAAAGAATTCTCCCCTGTATTTTGTACTAAAAGGGACTTTGTTGGCTCTGCAATGATCAGAAACAGGAGAAACAAAGCACAGAGGTTAGGTGGCAAAAGACAATGAAGAGCAAGATTAACAGGAAAGGCTAGTTTCAACTGAAACTAATAAACATGTGTTAGACACAGACTTGTCACAAGAAATGAATTGCTAAACTTTAAGTTCCATAAACTTCTAAAGATAACAGTAGCCAAAGCTAAATCAAGTCAGAAGTCTATCTTGAAAATATTACTCAACATAACCAGCTGGGAGAAAGACTACACCCAGAAGGCCAGAAGTTATTGGTGGTGCAAAGAGAAGAGAAGCACGATGAAAAATTATTTCATGTTCATAATCCTAATGAAGTTTCAGTCAAACCTATGATATTGACTTGAAGACCTGTGCTATGAGATGTTAATATGTTAATATTCAATATTCAACGTCCGATCATAAACCTTACACATTCAAGGGTTATGACTAATAGATAGAAGCACTCCAGTGAGTACTAACTTTTGATTTCAAACATACAAGTACAATATCCAAGAAGAACAAAAGTATGATCATCCAATTTCTCACCACAATGAAATATACATGTTAAGAATGAATAACATTACATTCTCAAGCTAATAAAACCTTAACCAGCATGCGACTTTTTAAGCACAAGTCCTAAGACCCATAAGAATATAAGCATGAAGAAAATAGATGATTCTGAAGAGAATTAGAAGAGATTAGAGATCGTCTTACGTTGTCCAAGACAAGCAGTCAAGTTTTCCTTGGGGCATTTCTTTAAAGGTGAAGCACAACGATCCTTCATACTTTTATCTGTAGGGTTTTCGGCTTCTTTCCCACCCTCCTTTATGCCTTTATCAGCAGGTGGATTTCCAGCTTCTCTGGGCTCATGGCTTCCGCTTGATGCCTCCGCATTCTTCTCGACGGGCTTTTGAGTGCCAACTGAGTTCCCCGTATCACCAGCATGCACTTCACCAGTTGATTTCGCATTCGGTCCAGGAGGTGGAGGGGGATTCGGATGACTTCCAGGTTGCGGCAAAGCCTTCGGTTCAGTCGTATTCGATGAATCAGCAGAAGTTAGCGTTTGGCTCGATTTCGTATCAGGGTTTTGGGCGGATCGGGAAAGAACACTTTTTGACGAATTATCTCGGAGGGTTCCCTGTATAGCAGTCGATCCTCATCAGTTTGACGACAACTAAAACCCCAATAAGGATAGAAGACAGAGAAAAAGATTCGATCTTTACATCGGAATCCGGCAGCAAAACTCGAGCTGAAGCATCCAACGCCGCAACCGTAGCGAAAACGAGCAGGACCGCGGCGAAAGCTCCGAGCTTTCCCATCCCCCGGCGACAGGGAACCCTCCGAGTTGCAACAAGGAAACTATTTCCTTCTACCCCGAACCAGCAGCTGGCGGAGGCCAATCGGAAGTGGATCGAATTCGAAGGAACCCGGCGACGGTCGGCGAAAGGATCGAATCGGGTGCCGGAGAAAGCGATCGAAGAGGAGAAGCGCTTTCGAAGGGGGTTTTACGACGAGACGACAAGGCCTCGTCGCGGCGGCGGGTAAAAAGTAAAAAACCAAAAATATATTTTTTTTCCTTGAGAGTTTAATTCATATTTTATAATATAAAGACTTCAATTTGACTTTAAATATTCACAAACTAACAATTTGACTTTAACCAAGTTTGTTGGCACACTTGGTAACAGGAGTGTGTCCCGGATTAAGGGACCGGGAGTTAGTAGCCCCGAGTTCGAGCCCCGGAGTCGCCACTTGGCCAGAGGAATATCGTTTCTGCTCTTTACCTCGACTCCAGATTAGTCAGGTGCTAGTAGCACTGGACACTCGGGGGCCCCAAGTGGGAACCCAAAAAAAAAACTAACAATTTATTCTGATTTTATATGGTCCATTTTAACCGACAAAGAAAATTAAATTGAACCACAAGTTAATTAATTAATTAATTAATTAATTAATAATAATTAATAATAATAATAATAATAATAATAATAATAATAATAATAATAATAATAATAATAATAATAATAATAATAATAATAATAAATTGAAATTAAATATTACAATTACCGAAAAAAAATAAATATCACAATCATCCCTCTACTGAAAACTCAGTAGGCGAGACGTAATGGACCAACTTGAGTTATTTATTAGATAAGAAGTAGCTAGTAATTAATATAACCTATTAATATTAATATTTAGTAGATGTAATACCCTATTAAATGTTCTCTTTTAGGTACTTAGTATATATATATATATTATCATTCTAATCCTAATATCTCTTTTAGAATAAAATATACGTAAGTTTTGTTTACATAATTAAATATAAAATTTTTAGCCTTCTTAATAAAGGTTTATCCTTTCCGATTAACCTGGTCTTTCAACCTTCTTTTAGTTTCACTGCCTTATGATTTAAATAGCATTTCAGCTATTTAAAGTAATACAAAAATGCTTATCGAGAAAAAAAAAACAAAAAAGAAACCTAATATATTATATCACCACATCCTAAATTAATTCGGCATTATCACATTCTTTTATCCCAGTTTAATATTTTTTCTCTTCCTCCGAGACAAAAATGGTTGCACGAATGATCTTTTTTTTTGAAATAAAAAAGTGTCATTAAAAAAATAGTGTAGTGGTTCAGCCCTCGACTTGAGCACCAAGAGGTCTCGAATTCGAATTCTACGAGTAAAACTTATGTACTCTTCAATGTTTCATTTTCTTATATTGTAGCCGAAAAAAGAAAATTGAACGAATTTTCTGATATCTTTAGTTTCATATATTTGTTTACAGTAATATAATAACACATTGGGACTCAAAAGAATTATACGCTTTTTACCATGATTTAAAGCATATATAGCCTTGTGCACCCGTGGATAAAAAAACCAAAGAAAGAACTATACATTTTTTTTCTTAAATTGTGATCAATAATTGACTAATTTATTTTCCATACTTTTTAACAAATTATAGCTTTACCTAAAAACTATTTTCCTTTCGTTAATTCGCCACAAGTGATGCTGATCTTGCTCGACATGAACTTTTAGAATTAGCTAACAAAATAATCCAACACTCGATGAACTCTCAGCGTAACAAAATAATCATTAATTGACTGCGAACACCTCCAATTCCTAAAAAAGAGGTGATTTCAAGGACACATTTCGATCATCCAACGATCCAATTTTTTTTTATTTATTTATATTATTCTTGCCATGCGAAAAGATGAAATTATCCTCATTAATTTTAAAATTTATTGTAGCTGCCACTGGACTTTTGCTGGTAAATGAGCTTGGGCTTACAAGAAAAGTAAATTCGGGTTTAGTGATTTCAAGGACGGAGCTACTAGTCATCATCGTCGTCTGATATATAAATTCGCTAATCATTTGTGCCTACTAAACTTTGTCGTAATTATAGACATGCAATCCCTTTTTGAGTTCATAGATTTGCTAACCATCTAATAATACATCATGCCTCAAATGATATATCCCACCTAAGTTAGCCAAGAACTCATTCATCACTACTATTATAAAGGACGGGGGCCGACTATCTTCCATGATCAATTGAGACATCTTGTCGAAAAAACTTTTGTCCTCATCGACATAAAAATCTGCAAGCCCCAGATGTGAAAAAGATTGAAGAATGATTGTAGCAGTACAAGCTACGACTTCACACACAAAAGTGTGTTTTCAGTCGAAAAAGAACTCTACTTAAGAGTTTATCGTTCGTGAAGATATGTGTCATCATAAAACATGCTTCTTCCTCTCAAAATTAAGGAATTATGAAGCTTACAAGACGAAACCCTTGAGAAGATTTCTCTTACAAACGTCATGAATCAACTTCTCAAGAAGAACGTAAAATTCGAATGGACCGATAAATGAAAGGAATACATTATGTTCATCTCAAAAGGTACATTATGAATTGATCCATACAAATTACAATTTTATCTAAAAACTACTTTCCTTTTGTTAATTAACGATCATATGTGTAACTATAGTAAGTACTAATTGGTGTTTAGGTAAATTACTTGCATAAGTATACTGCATATATTTCAACATAATTTTTTGTCTGTATCATGCAATCAATATACGTGGGCCGTTGAATTGTCATCCAATGCTTCAAATTCTTCTTATTTTTTGTTTGACATATCAAATGATCAACGTGGGAAGTCGGACCTGCCCTTTTTTAGTCTATGCAATAAAAAACTTTTTGCTGCATTTATTAATATATAAACTATGAAAAAAAATCACAAGGAAATTATATTTTATTTTCTTCAGACAAGATTTTGTTTATGGATCCTTCTTTATTGTGATTTATATGAATTAATTATATCATGGATCGGAACAAAAATGGTAAGTTAGAAGGTGGAGTCACACGCCATGTTTGAAGAAGTAGGAAAATGGAAAATGGAAAACGGATCCTTACAATTAATTAAGGCACTGATTAATAATTAGTTATGACATACATCATGCAGGAACTCTGAGTTTCCGTGATTATCTAATACTAGTTAGTACAAGAAGACTCTCATTATTTGTTTCTCTTTTATTACTCAGCTTCAACCTCAATTTATCCTGTAAAATCAAACACCCAATATTAATTAAGTCTATTATTTGCACTCCAAAAAAAAATAAAATTATAGTTTAGTAACGAATAAAAAAATTTCGGATAATTAAAACTATATAAGGAGCATGCTGTTGAATTCAGTCTATGTTCATCTATAGTGTCTTTGTTTCCTTGGAAGTTACATATGCATATTAAATTAAATATATTATCAATAATTTTAAAAACTTAGATCCATATAACAAGTACTAGAATAATATATTATATTTATTTTTTTATTTCTCTTTATGTGCAACGGCTGATAATTTTAGTTTATCTAACATACCACATGAATTAATAGCAGAGAAAATTAATTTTTAATATGAGTTATTTAATTCAGAATATGTTACTTAATAAAATACTAAATTAGATGTGTATATAGAAAAAAAACACCTTTATATTGTATTTTTAACAATCCAATGTTTATACTTGTATATAATGTATAAGCGATCAAGTTCATAGATGGATCAGGTGTATTAAGTGAGAGATTAGGTTCTTAGATTAACCGTCAACACTCTAAACCAAAAAAGATAAATAATGATATAGAACAAGGATTTT
>LTAE01002607.1:34439-45233 GCA_001647135.1 Pontederia paniculata | reverse complement strand
CATATAATCAATAAAACTTAGCATGCAATCATCTATCAATCATCTATTAATTTCGTTCATAACATTAAGAACTTCTCATAAAATAATCTCTGAATCAATCTAATCATTCATTTTCATAAATCACTCTAAGGCATAATATCATCATCTATTTGAGATTAAATAATGATTCTAGAGCATATCCAACATCATGTAAATCTATTCCTAACAATACTCATATAATCAATAAAACTTAGCATGCAATCATCTATCAATAAAAGTCCGATCTAGAGGGATCCGCCTATTTACATACCTGTTAGCCCCTAAGTTCATTGTCTCATTCTTCCTCCATCCGTTCCTGCGTTCGTCTACGGCGATCCTTCTCCTGGTGTCGCTCTTCGTTCTTACTTCGCCTTTGTCTTCTCTTTCGGGATCATCTTCTTCCTTGAATGAGAGGGGATGGGGAAAAGAGAAACTAGGAATATCATGAGGAGAAAATAAAAGTGTCCATGTTCAATGAACCAAATCAGATATTCTGAAATTACCTAATATTAGGGATTCTGAATCTGATTTTTCAGTTATGGTGATATATCTCTTTTTCTAATTTAAAAATTTGGGTGGTTACACACTATTTTCTCCTGCTTGCCTTTTTCTTTCTTCTTACCAACTTCTTTTAAGGAAAAATAAAATGGATAACATTCAAGAATGGTACCACAATAACAATTGTATACCAACAAATTATAAGTTCAATTTTCAAGACCGGTTGGTATTAAAAAAACATAAATATCGAAGTTTAGAGTGGTTAATATCACATTTAAAATTGTCACATCGACCAAACTTGTTGAATTCTAGTGGTCAATTATTGTTTAGCTCATAAAATCATATTATAAAATAAAATTGTATACTAAATATATATATATATATATATATATATATATAAAATAATTAATATATTTTTAATATTTAATAAAAAATATATATTAAGCATAGAGAAAATATAAAATTATTATGTAAATTAATTTATTATCTTTTTAACTTTATTTTTAAAATTGTTATTTTTTTAAATTTATTATAGTATATAAAATCAAAAAGTTGTATACTCACTAATCAGTAGTTAAGCAAAAAAATAAAATAAAAACTAAAAACCTAAAAAATCGACGCGATCCGACATAATTTTTTTACATTTTTTTAAATTCGAAGAAATTCTAGACCAATTTTAAATGTAAAAAAAAATCATCTGAGGAGTCCATCTAATTAAAATTTTACTAATATATATGTTATTATTATGTTTTGAATATTTTTAATATATATAAAATTACTCAATTGATTGATAAATTTTGTGAATAAATATTAACAAAATTATATAAGTCACAGATAATGATATTATTATATATAAAATGATAATTTATATATAAAATATTTTTAATATTATCATAAATAAAAATTATAAAAATATAGGAGTTCGAAATAATCATTCGAAAAAATCGATACAGTTTTTTTTATTAAAAAAATTATATTAGAAAAGTATGGTGATCTTTCTTACGTATACTTTCACCCCTACTAATCAGTAAAATTGATTTGTTTTATTAGTTTAAATCTTAAATACGGTATGAGTTTAAAAATTGGCTCAACATAAAGAACACTCCATAGCCCAACTCTTTACGCCAAAAAGAAGAAAAATAAAATAAAAATAAATATTACCTACTTAACTAAGTAATATTATGTTATTTATTTTTCAAATCATAGAATATTAAATATATCTTCTTAATTATAGCATATTAAATATAAGGTGGATTGCATTCGCCGTAAATTTAATATAAAAGGAGATGGGTAACAATAACATTGTGTCATCTTAATTAACGTCGACAGGGTGTTTGTTAGCTGGTCCGTCCGCCCCCAACTACGAACCATAACTCTCTTCCCCACTCAACCATGCATTAATTAATAACAATAGTTACCATCAAACCAACGCTCCTCGGCACCTCCTCACCAGATCTAAACTACCTCCGCCTTCCCTTCTCTCTCTCTCTCTCTCTCTCTCTCTCTCTCTCTCTCTCTCTCTCTCTTCCTTTATATTTCCCCACATATACTTGTGTCTGTGTGCGTTTGTGAGAAGGCCATAAGCTTTGAGCCGGAGGAGGAGGAGGAGGTCGATCGAGATGAAGGTGACGGTCGTGTCTCGCGGCGGGCGAGAGGTCGTCAAGGGCGGCATCGAGCTCAAGGACTCCGTGCGTAAACCAGCTTGTTCTCTGCTACGCTTCTATTGTGTCCTTTGCATGTTCGACGCATTGCCTCTGAGAGGCTTGACGCGCTTCGCACCTGCGTTTTTTCTGTTGGCTCTGGGGTTTTTATCTTCCTTTTTTTTGTGTTGCAGGCCACCGTGAATGATCTGCAGGTGGAGATCCATGCGCGAAGTAAGTTTTTCTTCTTCTCGTTGGTTTTGATGCGAACGTGCATTGAGTGCTGATATTAGTCGATGTGTTCCTTTGTTTCGAAAATAATGGGTCGAATAGTAGTGGAATATGGACGAACATGTTATGGGCGTTCAGTTCGTCATGCAAGATTTTCAGAGAACTTGGCTCTGGCTTGTTCACAAATGTCACTCTTGTTCGCATTATCTTTTCTGTGTCCGGTTCGGTAGCAAGCGAATTCAGGATTCAGGAAATGATCACACAATCATAGGAGATTGGAACGACTGAAAACAGTAAAAAATTTGGCAAGACACTTCCTTTTGTGAAACTTAAGAAAAGCTACTTTCTCACATACTGTACTACAATTAGTTAATACCATGCTTAAATAATTTTCTTTGAAGTATAAAAATTATTATGCATTAATGCACTATAAAATGTACGTGAAACTAAAATAAGGAGCCGGAACCACTTTAAAATTGAAAGTTGAGATGCAAATTCCTTGTTATTCACCGATATGTTCGTTTTTGCAAAATTTATGTTACCTGTCCTGAATACTCTTTACTTTGCATCCTTTTTTTTGGTGATCTTATTCTCAAGTGTGTAAAAGAAAATTACAAGTTCTTATACATCATAATACCAAATTCGCTTTATTGATCTTGTTGTTATAGTACATTTCTCTTGGTTTTGGCACTAGTAATATCCATATAGAGTTGTACATATGTAGCTCAATTCCTCATGTAAGTTTCTTCTCTAACATTTACTTATTCGTGGATCATATTTTCTTCTTTGATCACAGCCAAAAAGTATTATCCTTCTAGACAACGTCTTACTCTTCCCTTACCTCCTGGAACTCAAGGGAGACCAGTTGTCCTCAACCCGAAGTCAAATCTTGCAGATTACTGTGATAAAAGCTCAAAAGACTTAACTGTTGTTTTCAAGGATTTGGGTGTGCAGGTTTACTATAGCACACTTTTCTTCTGGGAGTACTTGGGACCGCTGATTATCTACCCCATCTTCTACTACTTCCCTGTGTACAAATATTTTGGTTATGAAGGACGACGAACCATTCATCCAGCGCAAACTTATGCGATGTACTATTGGTGCTTCCACTATTTCAAGCGCATCATGGAAACGTTCTTTGTCCACAGATTCAGCCATGCTACTTCACCTCTCAGTAATGTCTTCAGAAACTGTGCCTACTACTGGAGTTTTGGCACTTTGATTGCTTACTATGTGAACCACCCACTTTACACGCCTGTGAGTGATTTGCAAGTGAAGATTGGCCTTGGTTTCGGTTTGATATGCCAAGTTTCAAACTTGTATTGCCATCTCATACTGCGGAACCTCAGAAGCCCGCAAGGAGCAGGCGGGTACCAAATTCCTCGTGGGTTTCTCTTCAACATCGTGACATGTGCAAACTATACCACAGAGATTTATCAATGGCTTGGTTTCAACATTGCCACCCAGACAGTTGCAGGCTGCGTGTTCCTGTTGGTGGCTGCTATGATTATGACCAACTGGGCACTGGCTAAGCATCGGCGTTTGAAGAAGGTAAACTATCACCCTTCATGTTCTAAACTACATTTTCCATAAATTCTTTATGTGCACGGTATCATGTTTCCATGTTGTTTCTATACAAGTGATATCAATACCTACAGAATCACACCATTCATTTAATCAGCATTTCATATTTCTCTAGTATATGAGCAAAAAAGGTTATTTAGTCTTTAACCCTTGCCAAATTAACTAATTCACCATATAGGCATTCAGATGTTGGCTTCTATGTTTTATTCTTTTTTAATCATTTGCATCCTGCTTTCCTGCAGCTATTCGACGGCAAAGAAGGAAGACCAAGGTACCCAAAGCGCTGGGTGATTCTTCCTCCATTTATTTGAGAAGTTGCAACTTCCAGGCATTTCTGGATTCAATATTCAGTTTTCAATTTGTATCTCCGTGCTCGCTGGATGGTACTATTACAATTGCTAGCTCAATTCATGGATTGCACTGTCTTCTTGCTATCCTGATAGATAATTTTTTATTCACTTGCATTGTCTCTGCCTGCTGCCGTCAGTGTTTAAGTACTACAGTCAATTCGTTAAGTTCCATCTTTGTTGCTCAGATTGAGTTGATTGCACTAATGAGACATGGCTTAATGATCCATTGCGTTTCTATCTTTTGTTTATTGGTGGGCTTTGATGTAATACCCGAAAGTTCAAATAATTAAAATAGTTAAGAAAAGACCAATTGTACACAATTCACAAAGACCCGAACTATGTTGGAAAATAAAGCTCAACACGAATCGTGTTTGTTTCCTACACGGGTCATGTAGCTCCGAAGTTATGCTAGATATGTCGTGTTCGTGTACGATACAAATCATGTCTCATCAACACGGGCCGTGTTGTGCTCATCATGATGCTGAATTCAACTTGGAGATAAATAATAAGAGAGATTAAATTGAGTTGTACTTAGATTACACATAGAAAACTCATTTAAAAAGATGTTAAAAAAGGGAGAGCCTCATTATTTTCTCTCCCAAACTCAGACCATATCTCTCTCTCTCGTTCTCTCTCTCTAATCAAGATATATAATTAAGGAGGATAAACTTGAGTGTTTTCCATATATGAATGATAAATAATTTACTTAGATGAATATTAAATGGGAATTCAAATACAGACCGTGTTTGAGTCGATACAATGTTAAAATTTGTTATTTCTATAATCAATCAAATTTCACCAAGTGGCACCTGTAAAAATGATAATATATAATTACAAATAAATCCTATAAGTTATAATTATCATAAAATATATTTAACTAGAACTAAGTGATATTCATTTAGGATAAACTAATCATATTAAATATAAATTTTGATTGAACCACCACTTTAATCACTCATCAAACAAACTGCCATAAGCAAGCAGCTTGTCACCTCTTGCTTGATCTATTTTTATCAACCTCCTTCACTTATCATAAAATCTTGTAAAAAATTATGGAGCTGCCTTATCCTCTTTTCTAAAGCCACAAAAAAATTCAGAAGATAATACCGTATTTGCAGCGAAAGAAATTTTCGCAAGTGACAACTATTTCGGTAAAACGTTTTGCCCTAGATTTATGTCCTAATTCATAATATAATTTTCATAATCATTTGAATTTCAAAAATTACGAAATTTTACATGTGAAATCTTATTTAAGTCAGCTTTCCATAGACTCTAGAAATACTAAAAACTAAGTTGTATGTTAGGAGTTATGATCTTATTTTTACATACCACGCATGTTATTCTTAGACAGCTACAAGGTCGGATGTTTATTTATGAAATAAATTGTACAAGGGCAATCATATTTGATACTTAAAGTTATGTTTGAAGACTTTATATAGGATCATATGCAAGTGGAATCAAATGAAAAGAACATGTATAAACGAAGTTATGAATTTTCTACCTTCCATGACTTCATCTGCCAAGTTGTAGGTTAGAGACAGAAAATAGTTTGATTCCAAGAATTTTAAGAAAATGATATATAAATATTTTATTTTGAGACTTTTATACATGAAATCTTAGGAAGTATAATTTAAATGAAAATTGAGAAATCATAATTTGATGTTATCTACAGTGAGCTATACTTTTTTTATGACACATTATTCAATATGGTAGGATCTAAAACCAATATAGAACATAGATTAGAATGTTGATTTTTTTACAATCAAATCAAATGAAGATAAATTCTAAATTTTATTTATGTTACTTATAAGTCAGTCCAAATTGATTTAAAATTATTTTTATATTATTTGTGAATATCTAATGGAAGTTATAAACTTATCTTCTATTAATATGCCATTTGTCAAGGTGTAGAAATTTACATGTAAAGAGTGAATTAATCAAATTAGTTGTTTACAAGTATGTAAAGTAATACCAACTATTTTGCATCATTTATATACAGTTTGATCACTTGATCATCCCAGCAAGAAGGGTGACCTATAACTTAAGAGTTGTGAAGAAAGAATAAAGAGAAAGACAACTAAGAATAAAATATGTAGGGTGGATCCATATTATTTTATTTAAATGATTTATGTTATCTAGTACTTGTAAAGTTCTAGCTTATGATCTTTTTAAATGATATTTTTAGGCATCATGATTGCTTTGTAAGAAATATTGGAATGAATATTTTGATAAATAATGTTATACTTCATTTTGTAAGATACTTATAAAAATATGAAAGTAAGTACACAAAAAAGTGTTGTTTGATGTAACTAATGAGGTTATGGTTAAGAAAGTTATATGTTATATTTGATAACTATTTGACTGAATAAAATGGGCTTATAAACACTTATGTTATTCTTTATTCTATTTGGAAGTTATTAGATGCAAAGGGAAGTATCTAGAGAGTTTCAATTATGCAACTATATAATATGACATGAACAAATTTATTGTTATATATTATTGATATTAATGCAATTATATGATATATGATATGATACGATATGACATGAGACAATATCTTTCGGGATAAGATGATAATATGATAAGTCATATAATACGATGTGATACGATATGATCATACATTTGCATATCATTCATATATGCATATATGCATTGATATGCTAACCCTACCGGGTTGATATGTCTATTTTGTAGGGATGATATGATATGATATACTTCGGGATAACATGATATCCTAAAGGGTAATATGATAACCCAATAATACATGATATCCTTCGGGATGATACGATACCCTATGGGTAATATGATAATCAGACAGTATATGATACCTCAAGGGATATAGCTCTCGCCAGATGGTTGATATCATATGACTCTGCATACATGGTTCCTGTACAAGTTCATTTTCATGAACACGACATGCATCATGGTTGTAAATCCCCGACCCTCGAGATAACGGAAGCGGGAATAAGAAAACTATTAACCTTGAGAGATGGACCGTTACCTCTATCATTTCACCATGATTAAAAATATATCAAAATAAGATTTAATTTTGTTCTCTATACACATATACATATATAAAGAATTATTATACAAAATAATTGTAAACTTTTCAGGACTCAGTTTCATGTGTCAACCCGTGTCACAAGCATCGACCACCCTCCATCAACCCGTAAGATTCAAAAATACAGAGAATATATATATATATATATATTTATATATATATGCATAATTTCCATGAACAAAGCCTCGTATGTAATGTCAAAATAAACATATAAATCATGATAATATAAGACTATAATTCTAACATGAAGCATACTTATAACTCATAGAACATAGTTATAATTAACTTGTTCACTACTCACATAATCATATCTGTAATATTTGAAAAATCATATTATATAAACAATTCCTTGTCAACTTAACAATTCTTAGACATTCTATCTTATAATAGGTAGAATTACTAACATTGAAACATATCATATAATATCTCGAAACAACTTATTATAACTCAAAGCCTATCATATAACAATTAAAATAAATAATATAATGTCATAACCTATAAGAATATGTCGTATAACCATCATAAAACTTATCTTATAACGTTAATATAGAGCCATCGTAATATAATAATGCATCATGATGCATGTCATGTTCATGAAAATGGACTTGTGCAAAGATCATGTATGCATGTCATATCATATTAATCATCTGGCCAGAGGTATACCCTGTGTGGTATCATATACTATTGGGTTATCATATTATCCCTTATTGTATCATATCATTTCGAAGGATATCATGTACTGTCGGGTTATTGTATTACCCCTTAGGGTATCGTGTTATCCCAAAGGATATTTATATCATATCATCCCTGCAAAACAGATATAGCAATCCGGCAGAGTTAGTAAATATATTTTCCTACAAAACAGATATATCAACCTGGTAGAGTTAGCATATCAATGCATGTATGAATAATATGCAAATATATGACCATGTTGTATCAATCATATCATATCACATCGTATCATATGACTTATCATATCATCCCTTGAGGATATCATATTACCCTGAAGGATATTGTCTCATATCATATCTTAGCGTATCATATCAGATACCATATAATTGGTTTAATAGCAATAATATATAACTATAAATTTGTTCATGCCATATTTTATAGTTGCATCATTGCAACTCTTCAGATACTTCCCTTTGTATCTAAATAACTTCTAAATAGAATAAAGTATAGCATATATTTATATAACTACATTTTAATCAGTCAATTAGTTATCAAATATAACATATAACTTTCATAACCATAACTTCACTAGTTACAACAAAAAAACTTTTTCGTGTACTTTCTTTCATATTTATATAAGTATATTACACAATGAAGTATCACACTATTTATTGAAATATTCATTTCAACATTTCTTATGAAGCAATCATGATGCTTAGAAATATTATTTAAATAGACCATAAGCTAGAACTTTATGAAGTAACACAAATTATATAAAATAAAATTATATGGATCCACCCTATATACCTTATTCTTAGTTTTCTTTCCCTTTATTCTTTCTTCACAACCCTGAAGCTATAGGTCACCCTTCTTGTTGTGACGAGAAAGTAATAAAAAGGTATATAAATGATGCATAAATACTTGATATTAGTGTTCCTAGAGTTTATGAAAATATGAATTAAATAGGATTTCACATGTAAAATTTCAGAATTTTGGATGGCCAAATGATTTTGCAAATCATACATGAATCAGGACATAAATCTAGGGTAAAACATTTACCTGAAGTGATGGACACTTGTGGATTTTTCTTTTCTTCCACGGAAGGTATTTTATTTTGAATATTTTTTTTGTGGCTTTAGAAAATAAGATAAGACAACTCCAAGAATTTTTAAAGGATTTTATGGCAAGTGAAGACGGTTGAGAAAAATAGGCCAAGCAAGAGGTAACAAGTTGCTTGCTTATGGCAACTTGTTTGATGATTGGTTAAAATAGTGGTCCAATCAAAATTTATATTTAATATAATTAGTTTATCCTCAAGAAATATCACTTATATATAATTAAATATATATTATGATAATTATAATTTATAGAATTTATTTGCAATTATGTATTATCATTTTCGTAGGTGCCACTTGGCGAAATATGATTGATCGTAAGGATGATAAATTCTAACAAGTTTTTTAGTATAATAATGGCACTAAAAATGGTAATTATTATGAAATTAAATTAGAGTTATCACAATGAGGCATTATTAAATTAAAATGACTCTATATTAGAGAATGTATTTAACGTTAGAAGATAAGTTTTGTGATGATTATAGGACATGTTCTTATATTCTATTATATGATATTATGATATATGATGTGTCTCGATGTGCTATGTTGGGTGGTGGTACCATATGATATGTTATAATGTTATATTATTTATTTCAATTGTTATATGATAAGCTTCGAGTTATAATAAGTTGTTTCAAGATATTATATTATATATTTCAATGTTATATGATAATGCTATGTTACTATGTAATTCTACCTGTTATAGGATATAATGTCTATGAATTATTAAGTTGACAAGGAATTGTTTATGTAATATAATTTTTTAAAATATTACAGACATGATTATATGATTAGTGAACTAGTTATTATAATTATGTTATATCAATGATAAGTATGTTTCATGTTAATATTATAGTCTTTTATTATCATGATTTATATGTTTGTTTTGACCCTACATATGAGTCTTTGCTCATGGGACGCGGGCTGTATATTGATGAAGGTTGACCGACCACATGTCCACCGAAAAATGGATTATGTCCAACTAGGATGCGAATCGTGTTCCGATAGTTAATGAACTCGAAACTCTCTTGATTTTACCCCATCATGATGATTCTATTGCATAAGTTAATGATGATTGTGTGAGTCAACCTAACATTGCATGTGATTGAATCCGAATGAAGTGCACGTTGGCCCCCGATGATTAAGGAATTTATATCGATTGTAGGGTTCTACCTTGATTGCATGATTAGTTAAAATTGAGTCAAATATATTTTTATTTAGTTATGTCTTTCCTTTAGGCCCTGTTTGGCAACAAGAACCTGGGGTTCTTCAATTTTTTTGATTTGATAAATTAGTTCCGAGTGCGTGTTTGAATGAATGTAAAATCGAAGATGAGAACTAAAAATATGAGGTTCTTGATGTGTTTGGATGAACTTAGGTTGAACCAAATTATAATATTGGAGCAATTATTATTATATCCTTCAAATTTTATTAATATTTTCTTATTAAATTTATTATTATTATTATTATTATTATTATTATTATTATTATTATTATTATTATTATTATTATTATTATTATTATTATTATTATTATTATTATTATTATTATTATTATTATTATTATTATTATTATTATTATTATTAAAGTTGATTATTATATTACTACTATTATTATTAATGATA
>LTAE01002607.1:2544-34256 GCA_001647135.1 Pontederia paniculata | reverse complement strand
GGACAAAGACGGAGAGAATGACTTGGATGGAGACGAAGGAGAAGAGCACCGAAGGAGAGAGAAGTGAGAAGGCAGAGATGGAGAAGAAGAGCATCTGAGGAGAGAGAAATGAGAAGGCAAGGTGGGCAAGGTTTGGAAAAAAAATAAAAAAAATTAATCGCGCTGTTGCAGAACCTAGCGATTCCACCATTTGGGTGGAATCGCGAGGGCAGAACCCCGGGCTGTCCGTGCGCTGCCCGGGGTTCTGGTCATTAAATTCTGGGCGCAGGTTCTGAAGAGTGTTTGGCAGAACCCATCAGAATCGGGTTCAAGTTCTGACCCGATTCTTATTGCCAAACAGGGCCTTATTGAATAATGTAAAAGGATATTTTATTTGCATTAAATGTTTTATTTTTAAATATTAGCTTCCGCATTTTATGTTATGATTAAAAATAAAAATCAAAGAAGTAAGTTGGTAACCTATTCGAGTGGACATTCTGCCAAGTGGCTAGGTATGCTTCTTAGAACATTACAAAAGCTATCAGAGCCTAACAATGAGCACTTTTAGTTGTCTTTAAGCATTTAAGGGTCATGTGCAAGCATCACGAACTATCATCGCTCCATCAGGAAGAGTATAGGTCAAGTCCTAAGGAGATTATCGAAAAGGAAATAAGAAAAAAAATTAATGTTGTGTTCTCTCTTGTTGTAAATGAAAATGGCTCCAAGGCGTCTCGTTGATCGACAGTCAACAAATAGATAGGTAGATGGTGCGACTAAATTCGAGGATGAATTCTTTTTTAAGAAAGTTATAATATAATACCTTAATTAAAATAGACAAGAAAAGCAAGAGCGGAGCCAAGATTATTTTGAGTGAGTTCACTATTAAGTATAAAGATGAAAGATAGATGAAAGATAAATTTGTGACGAGATTAAATAAGTGTTGAAATTTGTAAAAAATAAAAATAAGTCATTACCAATGATTAAATAACGTATAACTACCTAGATCTAATTATTCAACTACATAATGCATGATAATTATATAAATATATCAAATATATTAGATAAAATTTGTTCAAAAAAAACTAAAACTTATATAAGAAGACAAATAATATATTAAAATATAAAAAAATATGTCAACAATGATTTTTTAATAACTAAAAAAATATAAAACTTTTGTGAAAGTAATACCTAAAATAATTAAAAGAAAAAAATAGATAAAGTATATGATTGAAAGATATTGATAAATTGAATTCAAGAGAAAGAAGAAAGCAAAACTGTAAAATCATCAATAATATAAAATAATTATGCATGAGATATTATATATAATTTTATAAATTTCTATAACACATTATGAAAAAAAATTAAATAAAAAAATTAATACATGCCCATTATTATATATGAATGATGTAATAATATCAAAGCCATAAGGAAAGCAAGTTTAAAATATTCTAAAAAATAGATAATACATTAGAAAAGAAAATTAATGTAAGAAAAATAAAATTTATTACTTGTTTTAAAAAAATAAAATTGGTTACTTTATAAAAATGGGACATTATGTTAGAAAAGTTAAAAGAAAAAATTAAAACAAAATAAAATCAGCTCAACAACAACACTAAATGTTGTCATTCACAAGGAGCCTTGCCCGATGTAGGACAACAAAACCTATTATACCACTCAACACACAAGGAGCCTTGGACCATTCGAGGTGCTGGAGATGATCGGTGACAGAGCGTGCAGATTGACATTGCCCCCATCTTTCGGGCATGTGCATAATGTGTTCCACATGTCTATGCTCAAGGAGTACAACCATGACGACGCAAATGTGATCCAGTTAGAGAAGATCAACATTCGAGATGATATGACTTATATTGAATATCCTGTGAAAATTTTGGATTATCAAAATAGAAGAATGAAGAACAAGATAGTGACAATGGTCAAAGTGGCTTGGATGCACCATCAAGCCACATGGAAACTAGAAGAAGAAATGCGACGGGAGTTTCCTTACTTATTTGGTAAGACCCCTATCTTTATCTAAATTCGAGGACAAATTTTATTCTAAGGGGTTTATGATGTGACGCCCAAAAATTCTAATTAGAATAGAATTTGATTGTAATTAAATTAGTCAAGGGCAAATAAGTAATTCTCTCAACCCAAGCCTCTATAAATAAAACCTAAACCTCAGAATTATCCCATCTTCATTAATTCTGCCCTAGCCGTCATTCTTCTCCCATCAAGTATCTCTCTAGGTAAGGCATGACATCTCCCTCTCTTATGTTTATTGTTTCATCTCCTCATGGTTTGGGGATTCATGCCAGAGGAAAGAGAACCCATGAGAAGCGCAGTACAGTTGTAAGGAGAGGAGGAACGAAGAGGTTTCGACGTGGATTTTACTGGAAACGGGGTATGTAGGGGGTCCTTATGAGGATATATGAATCCTCCATGAAACTCATCTTCATGATTGAGACATGGGTTTTTGGTTTTTATAATGATGATGATGTGTTCTACCTATTTTATGGACGTTTTTACCGATGTTTTATGGAGATCTGGATCTTAGATCTCAAGTTTTTGTGTATGGCCGAAGGGAAGTGTTTCTGCGCAGGATGACACGAACTGCGTTCGTCGGAACACGGGCCGCGTTCGTCGGAACACGGGCTGCGTCGTCCGACACGGATTGCACCCGGCGGCGCGCTCTTCTTCTTCATGCCCGGTGTCGATTTTTGGTCGTGTCTCTAACACGGATCGGAACGACCGCGTGGTCGTTTCCTGTATAACTTGACGTCACGGATTTTCTTCCGCGTTCGTCGGCGCTGATCGCGTCCTGCAGTGTGCTCACGATGATGGACTCAGGCTGTGTTCGCCGGCGCGGATCGCTCCTGGCGACGCGTCTCCCAGATGAATCCCTAATTTCCACTGCTGCGCTAGAGTACAACTCAGACCGTGTTGAACAACATGGACCGTGTCAGGACTCCTACCCGAAGACGATGCCTTATCAGACTCGGGTTCGCCGCTGTCGAAGCACCCATTGATGAACCCAGCGTCGATCGTGTTCTTCGGGACGCGGCCGACATTGGAAACTGTGTTGCACACAGGACCCAGGAGGGAAATACGGACCGTGTCTTACCAACACGGACCGTGTTTTCGTCAACACACCCGGGCCGTGTTCACCGATGCGGTCCGTCTCATATGGTTTCTCCAGAAGTTACTTTACATGGCATGATGTATGTTTCTTAAACATGATGATGATGTAAACACTATAAGGTGCTTATAGTAATCCAAGATAAAAGATGTAATTGACGGGGCTTCATGTACTGAGTGCAATATCGGGAGAAAAAGGAGGATGATGAGGGGGACAAGGGGTGTAATTGCAGGCAAAACAGTGAAACCCTGGGGCGCGTGACTTTAAATCACTGCTTGACCACTGTTCTAGTTGCACGATCCTCTCCCATACATGTGCAACGAAATCTGCTCGTGGTCCTGTACAACCACTGATGCCATGTCGCATGAAAGTACATGAGGATCCCTTAAACTAGTGAAGATATCTTCACAATATGATGATGATGATGATGATGATGATGATGATGATGATGATGATGATGATGATGATGATGATGATGATGATGATGATGATGNAATTATAATAAATTTATTTTTGTAAAATTACGAACGACTATAATAAAAATAAATTATAATCAAAATATTTTTTATAAAAATCGAATTCGAGATTAACTGTCGTCCTTCCAAAAAATAATTTCACCAATCAACTTTAATTACAGTAAATCTATCTTAGTAAAATTAAATATTTATTTCAAAAAAATATTTTTTTTATATTTAGAATGCGCGTTTTTTAGATTTCTTGTATTATCCGAAAATGTGATTAGACTATAATCTTAGCTTATAATTTCAAATTTAACTACCAATGAAATATGTGTTCGCTCTCGAATCGATTTAACACAAAAAAAATGTGTGTACACTTTTCTTTATTATTATTATTATTATTATTATTATTATTATTATTATTATTATTATGCAGATAAATGTGAAAAAAAATAAAATTTAATGAGTGAGTATTTTTTTCGACTTAAATATATCAATTAAGATATTCAACAATTGATAATAGTTAGTTTTTCATTTGAAAATTAAAAATAAAACATGTAAAGTAAATATAATTTACACATTCGTTAATATATTTTTTTAATAATACTAATAAAATATTGTTTTAATTCGATCGGATTTGTCCCCGACACGCCACCACTTACCCGAATCCGAGTTTTTAGATTCTACGCAGCAGAGAAGAGAAGAGCAGAGATTTCAGTACTGTTCCCCTGTGGGACATTGGCGATTTAAGTCTCTCTCTCTCTCTCTCTCTCTCTCTCTCTCTCTCTCTCTCTCTCTCTTTGTGGGGAAGAAGTTGAAGAACAAGGTCGACCAATGAAATCAAGTATGTAACTAAGGAGGATCAACCTTAGGGTTTACATATATGTATGATAAAGAATTTACCTAGATGAATATTAAATGGGATGTCGAACATGGACCGCGTACGAGTCGACACGGTCTGCATTCAATGGTGTGACACCCCCATGACGCTCCAGACACGAAGCATACTCCGCATATCACACCTAAAGGGATGAAAACAGGATGCATCGCCTTGGATGTGGATTGTGCTCCTTAAAACGAGGATGGTACCAACAAGGACCCAAAATCCAACATGGGTCATGTCCTTCCCAAACACGAATCACGTAATTCGAACAATACCCAGCACATGTAGGCCGCATTGCCCTTTATGTGCATCATGCCCCGATCGGCAGAAGACGAACCATAGAAACAGACCATGTTGTTGGCTTTATGATGGAACCTGAACGCATGCCATGCCAACTCGATGCGGATCGAGTCACCCCTACCCAGTCACGTAAGGCACATGATACAGGTTATGTCTTCTTTTGACGTGGGTCGTGTCCTAACGAAGGTTGACCGGGCACACGACTACCAAAAAATGGACTAGGATGCGAACCATGTTCCAAAATAATTGATGAACTTGAAACCCTCTTGATTTTGCCCCCATTATGATTATTCTATTGCACGAATTAATGATGATTGTGTGAGTAATAACCTAAAGTTTTAATTATGGCTAAAATCAACGTTGCATGTGATTAAATATGCATGAAGTGTATATTAGCTCTCAACGATTGCGGGCGTTATCCCAATTGCAGGGTTCTACCCTGATTTTTGAATTTCATCATGATTATGAGACTTGTATCGATAGGGTTCCTTCGGAGACCATTATTTATGAAGATTTCTTGGGTCAAATGAGGCCTAGCTATCCTTGATTGTGTCGGGGTCAAAGTCAACCACCTTCGTGATTGTTAAAGGCTCACTAAATATTGTATTGCTTAAATAATATAAGACAAGATAAACGGAAAAGAAGAAGTGATCCAAAGTAACATTTAACTTGGCTTGAACATATTGAAACCTTGAGGTTATGGACATCATGATAAGGGATGTAGCTGATGTTCTCGCTTGCTGGACCAAAGATGATGATACTAAGTTATTGAAATAGAGTAATAAGAAGACAAAGAAAAAAGTAAAGCATAGTAAAATAAATTTACTAAAATTATTTTTATCGTGTTTTCATATATGATTTACCGTATTGAATTATTTAATTTCTTTACATATTGAGCTTCATCGCTCGTAAAAGAATTATCTCTCATACTTTTGATTCTAGAGATGAATATGATAATGATTAGGTGATGTGACCAATGATGCAATGGATCGTGATATGACACATAATTAGTTTAGATCGAGTCAAATATACTTTTATTTAATTTTATCTTTCCTTTATTGAATAATATAAAATAATATTTTATTTGGATTCGATATTATTTTTATTTTAAGTATTGATTTTCATATTTTATGTTATGATCAAATGTAAAGTTAAAAAAATAAGTAGCGTCTTCGAGACGGGTGACATGTTTTGTTTATGGGGAGCTACATTCGAATTCTTTTATAGCAGGTATATGCTATAACTCCAATCCTAAGACTAGTCTACAACGAGTTTATCTTTTTCACTTCTAAAGCTCGACATGATTAACAAAAAAATATAAACTATAAAAGATGATATTAAAGCACATAATACATGATTGACAACTTATAAAATAAGTTATTACCTAATATTGCCATTGCTGTAAAATTAATAAAATTATAGGAGCAGAAAAGATTTTTAAAAAAATAATCCATAAGAGCGTGCTTATATATAAAATCTTTGCATTCATAAAAATTAGAGTTTACTTTTTTGATGACGAAAAAATTATAAAACATTGTGCGACTACAAATTTCAACCAAGAAGAAATCAAGATTTTACGTATTTAAAAATCATCAAGTGAGAGTGTCAGACTTCCCAATTGTTTATTGTTGGAACTCCAATTGAGTCACATGGTAATTTAACTTCCCAACTCATTGTCATCATATGACAGTTAAAAAAATAAGATTGTAATATTCCTATAAATTATAATTATACGTTTTGACAAAGAACGATTAAAAAATATTCCATAAGAAAGTGCTTTACTAATAGTGCTAAGTTTGCAACTAGCCGATTATATTGTATAATAATATAATGGAAAAAAAGGAAGGTGCTCCCTACTTAAGTAGGGAGCACCGTGCTACCTATGATTTTACGTATAATCTATTATATTATATAATTAATTATTATTTATTTATAATATAAAGTATATTTGAAATCTAGTAATAACATTCTGTAGAAGATTTTTACGTTGAAAAATAAATATGTAGCAAGACACTTTTCAGTGACTTGTCAAAGTTTTTTTTGAAACATGAAAAATATTTACAAAACATTCAAAAAAGGCCTAAGTATGTAAACTCGTCCAAGCCCTTTTTTTTCAAAAAAAAAGTGTGAATATGTTCATTTGCTTCTTTTTCTCTTAAAGTTGCATTCATGAGAAAGTGTGATGTTCTGCAAAAAGTCATCAAAATTTTACATGGTTACTCCTTGGGAAAGAGATGAAAGTAAAAAATAACAACACCTCCTGCCTGTTAGGTTACGAGGATACCTCAAAAAGACCGTGGAATTATACCAGAAGGGCAGTGTAGTGCAGTAGATATATATAAAAGAACATAGTTTAAAAAATGTAATCCACATAGCCCCCAACTCATGCTACATTTACATGGTTGAGCATCTAAACTACGCCAATCAATCAACGTAAAACTCACCAATAAATAAACTATTTATGCTGCTACACAGAAATTTAAAAGTTTATTTCCAACATGTACAACAACAATAGCTTTCTCAACGACCTACCCTCTGGGCTGCCTGCTTCCGAATTTCTGGGCGACACGATCACCACCTCTGAAATAGCTGGGATCAGTCTTAGAGCTATTTTTTTTTACTGTGTATCAGATTAGTTGAACGGCAGGACCAGCCCTAGCAAGCAAAATTAAGTCAAAGGGTCGAGTTGAGTGAATTCCATATTAGAGCAAGTAGGATTACAAGGGTATGGACAGTCAATATCTTTCACTCTTCTTCTAGCGAAGTACCAGTCTCCAACAGCCTCTGCAATTGTCTGTTCATCCAAACAAATCCAGCTAAAAGTCAGAACTTAAAACAAATGAAAGGCCATTTTATAAATCAGAATTCGCTTGTGAAGTCCGTTGACTACAAAATTGAATGCTGCCATTTGAGCTGAAATAAGGCAAAACTTCAAGCCAACGGCAAAAAGAAAACAATGGACTTGTAAACCTCATGCGAAGCAGTGCATATTACAAGGGTTGACAGCAATACAACACATAAACATGATTGCGTGGTCTTACAAACATGTATGAAATTTTAGTCTCTTCCGAAACAAAACCTCTTGACAATGATATCTATTGAAACTATGCTAGAATGAAGGAGTGTAGCCTAAATAAGAAGTCAATATTTAGGTGACAGACTATACTCTTCCAACACAAGACATATTGACAATGTAAAGAGACAATTAATGATTGATTTCCGAGTTGCGAACAACTGACTTTTGTTTTTTTATTTGTGATCTTTCCGCTTCAAATTGTGGTTAACTTTCTGAGTTGCATATGATACTTCCCCTAACTAACTGCAATGCATTCACCGAGCGAGGCTTAAAGAATAATCATCATATGCAATTATCTAATATGTACTACCTTCATGCACAACTTTTAATGCAACTCTGATTCATCATACTTCATTATTAGCTTTTTTAAACTTAAAATTTATGGCATTTTTTCTCCACATATCAGAGCTTAATCAATCAACAAATCATGTAAATATACACAAAATCATAATTAGCCAAATCAGCAACGAATACCTTATTGTTAACCCTTGGAGACTTTGGTGAATGCCACGTGATCTCACTCATAGTTTGACAGTGTACAAAGCATGAATTTATAAACATGCCAACTCCCTTTACACGTTGAAAGTCCTTCAAGGAATTAAGCAATGAAAACCTAAATCCTGCCAATGGTGATTAAATTTTAGCTAAATTTCATCAAATAGAAGCCTGGAGAACAAGCAACAACAATGAAGAAGACATTATTTTATCATCATCGACCTTGAAGTGACGCAATCTGGTTAGAGTCACAATTTCGAATGTTGAGTTTGCAGTTTAGCCATCCCTGTTGGGGATCTGATGCTTCTGGAGCCAAAATGTGTTGTATCTGTGGATAACATAAAAATATAATCACAAATGTCAACTAAACTGCAGACCCTTTTGAACACAAAGATGAGTGAGCACTCATTTACCTGCCAACTATCATAAGCTGGATTTAGTACAAAAACTGGAGTTTTTATTTTCTTGATAATCTCATGAGCGAAGAAACACTAGAACAAAAAAAGAGAAATATGAGTGAAGTTAAGAAAGCTTAGAAATTAAAAATAAGATGAGAAATTTAACAACATACACAACTTAAAAGATCTACCTGAGCTGGTTCCATCTTTGATATGCAGTCTGGAAATCTTTTACCAGCATCCTGAAAATAAGGTAAACAAAACTCATATGCTTTCATAATGAAAGATGATAGATGAGTCCTATATAACTAGGAAAGACATCACATTGACTGAGTGAAAGATAAGAATCTTTTTTTTTTTTTTGGGAAAAGGAGAAAGGATGGCTACCAGAGTTGGGTAGTCATCCATGTTGTATTGCCAAATTTTAGAACTGTGATATGTACAAGTGGGAAGGAAAGGGGAAACTATAAACTACAAAATCCGGGAGGGTGCAGATCTCCCAAGGTTAGCCACCCCCCACTCGCTACTCATAAAGTCTATGTGATGTACAATGTTCTCTTTGTAGCACCTCTCTCCATTAAAAAATGGTACGGTTCCGTTGTAGCCAAACCGCCCATAGGACCGCTAAGGACATCATCATGGGTCTTCTCCAACTCATGATACCATGAGACCTGAGGGCCTGTATCGTATGCCAAAATGAATCTGTGCCAGATGGGTCCAGCTCCAAGCAGCTTACCCGATGCCATACCCCAGCCGCTATAGGGCACTCAAAAAGTAGGTGAGCAATATCCTCTAGTTCCGTGCCACATAAAGCACATGTTGTGTCAGTACTCGGAGCCCACCTGGCTCTGTAAACCCTGGTGAGTGCTCTTCCGTGCCTCAACAGCCAAGCAAAAATTCTGACCTTGAGGGGCGTGCGAGATCGCCAAATGCATGAGTAAACCGCCCTATCTGTGGAAGTGATCGAGTTTACTGGAGCAGATGTTTTTAAATTTTTGAAAGATAAGAATCTAAGACCAGCCAAAGACAAAATAAATTTCCACCTAAATAAAGCAGGACGAATCATCACAACTATCCAATTTCTATCATCTTTACAAGCTGCTTAAATTAATGACATAGCTTTAGGTCGCAAGTGGTTTCTGCATAAATGCACTTGCAGCCCTCACCTAGATTACGATGCTTTTAGTTTTAAATTTTTTAAACATCTGGCAATATTTTCACGGTTTATACCATTTCCTACTTTTATTATAGAGATGGTGCAATCTATTTAACTCAGGAATTAGTTGATAAATATCTAGAAAAGTAATAACATGGAGAAAATATGAGAAAACAGATAATGGCTTACTACGAAGGATAAGAAGATGCCTGTATCAAACTAAATGGCAGAAGAAGATCAATATCACAATTCCTTTAAAAAACTATCACAATTGGATTAATTAAGAACTGACCTGAAGGTGAACTACGCCATCATAGAAAGACCGAATAAACCTTTCCCCAGATATGTCCTTCCTGTAGCATAAGTTGAGAAAACAGTCATTCAATTAATCATATTTCCTTTCTCAAAAGATCTATGATCATATACCTCCTATACCAAAAATATGGAGCCTCAACTCAAATTTGAGAATTCATTAAAAAAAGCCAAATTATTGTAACTACAAGGTCAAAATACTAAGCCCAAAATAGAAAGTCAAAACTTAGATTGGTGAACTTGAAGTCAACCACTATCGAGTCCTATAATGACGAAGCATGTGTTTGAATATTGTACAATTGGATTGTCGGCTTATATAGCAAACCAAGTCCCCACTGCGGATAAAAGTTTTTTCTTGGCTATTGCGAAGACATAGATTACCCACCCAATGTCATCGGCTAAAATGGATTCAAGATGTGGATACATCTTTTGTTTTCTGCGACAACCCAATAGAAGACATTGAACACCTGTTGTTTGGCTGCAACATGGCGAAAAGAGTATGGCAAGAGGCAAGATGTTCCTGGATTGATACAAGCTCGTCAATGGAGTTCTGGAGGACATTCAAGTGTGGGAACCGCGATCATAATATCCAGGTTTATGTATCAAATGGGCAGCGAGCTAGACCGCTAGCCTTGAGTGATCTGGATTCAGAAAAATGGGTGTATTTTTTTAGGGGAGCGAGCATATGTAGAAAACATTGTAGCAAAAGCGAAATGCTTGTTGAGTAACTGGGCGGAGTTATGAGTCTTAAATGACCTTAATCTACTGATGTAATTTTGCTGAATAAAGTTGGATGAGAGCACCTGGCTCTCATCCTTTACCTTCTCAAAAAAAAAAAAATATTGTACAAGTCATTATGAAACATCAATAGTCCTCTTAGATGAAGGGCTAAATGTACAGGTATATGTGCAATTGAAAGCAACCGATTCTCAAATTCTAGCAAATCAACTATATGCAAAGACATGAGTTAAGGGTTCTAGCATACTCATCAAGGAAAAATCCAGCATCTGAAAGGCATTTAACTTTCACACCCTTAGGTAGAAGTGTACGGAAATCATCACAATGTATTAAAGTAGCAAGACCTCCAGCAGAGCATCCTGTAAGAAGAGCCTGCAAAAGAATTTTTTATGAAGGCAAAATAATATATTCATTTACGGAACATGCCGAATTCATACAGTAACCAAACCAGTGAGCAGTGAGCAATATAGAATCAGTGTTGCATAGGTACGGGTACGGGTATGGGGTACGTCAATTTTTTAAAACTAAAGGTATGGGTACGTCAATATATATTTAATAAATATATATGTTATTATTAGAAAATATCCATATAATATGCATTATATGAAAAATATGAAATTTATGCAATAAAATATCATTATTAATTCTGCTATGATATAATAATTGTCTTAAAAAATATATTTTCTATTTATTACTTGTAGAGATGGTTTATGGCGATATATTTTGTCTTCCACCTTTCACACACAAGTGGTGTGGGTACAACACATAACACTAATAAATAATTATTTGAGAAAACCAATGTCCCCATTTAAATTTGCCTAAAACTCCACCATACAATACGAACCCCATTAGTATATACTATCTGCTGCTCTTTTTCTGCCTTGGTAATGAAAATTGTATTCATTGTCATGTCAAGCCTTGTCACATACTTCAACCTTAGTTTCTCCTCCATCATCAATGTTCGCAGCATGACAACCAATTTTAATAAATTGGCCGTGCCCAAAAATTGTACCCATTTAAATAATATTTTTTATTTGATATTGGGTATGTACCTGGGCGTACCCAGGCATATCTAAAGCGTACACATACCCGGTATGTACCGGATACGGGTACTTTCACTATTCTGGTGTACCGGTGTATCATTGTAAGAATAGTGCCCAAACTTTGGCAACTTGCCATATTGCGTACCTATGTGTTATATATTCCAGCAATAGCTAAAATCAAGATGGCAGACATGCCATATGGAGGCAACTATAAGTCTTGTACTTGTTATGAACAATTACCTGTTTAGCATCTACAAGTCCTTTTGTTAAGAGTTCACCCATAATTGCTTCCCAAATTTGCTGGCCTCTAAAGAAAACTTCTGTTCCATTCTGCATATCACCAGAATCATAGTATATGTTTTAGAAGACAATTCAATCATGTTTACGCAATATGCCAAAAGATTATAGCAAGGGTTCCAAAACGTAACAATAAAGTTAATCTTTATTTTCTTGAAGCGGAACAGAATTCATGTTCTAAGGACAGATACCTGGACCACATTCCCAGAAAATGATGCACCATCACAATAACGTATTTTGACTTTGTTCCAGTTATAGAAATCTGAAATAATCAACAAGCATTTAGAAAGTACATGTAAATTATAATTAGAAAGAAAGTGAGAAAGAAGAATTGAAAAAAGCAGTGTTCATCTATGCGTCTGAGTCAGGAGGTACTTGTATCCAACTAAAATTCATGTGAGTCTAAAGCTGTATACCATATACATGCCTGAGTTAGGAGTCTGTTTCTATATCATAATTTATATGAGCACGGAAGAAACTTATCATAAAAGGAAATTTATGCAGGAATGAGAAACATAACACACAATGGGGATGAACTATGGTTAATTCTAGTGTCAAGGATGTCATCGCTTTTTTTTATGTAACCGACTAGTCTTTTGCCATAAAAAAGGTGTTTCTAGAATATATATTGTAGAAACATGAAGGAAATGAAGTTTTACTACACATTGAGGAAAACGATATCCTACTAATACCTAAATTTTGCCCTTGGGAACTATTAGCGCAAACTGAAGATGTCCTAACTACTTTGATGGGTTCAGAATTTGACTTTTATGAAAGCAAACTAAGTCGGTTTCCAGTAAAGAAACAAATTAACCGAAGACTTCCAGAATTCAGCTTTTCATGTACAAATGTGACATCAGATTTTTATTTTTATGCAACATAAGGAGGACCTGCTAACAACATTTTTGAGACCTACTAATTCATGAGCAATTGAAACCTGTTAGATAGTACATCCTAAAATTAAAAGACCAGACTACTTAATTACCTTTCAATTAATTGAACTTGATCTATTAGAGGTACCAGAACATGGAAGCACATTAAGCACAACAAACTTCTAAAGTATGCAATGAAGAACAGATGATAATGCAGTTATTAGCAAAAATATATTAATTCCTCAAGGAGACTGATAAGATTGAAAGCAAAGTTACATCAAATAAATAGTGATGAAATAGACAGACACAAACTATGCATGAAATAGACAGACACAAGCCATACATGAAAGAAGTGTAACTTAAACTAATTCTCAGAAGATATACATCTATTAAATAAAAGGAAGAAAGCAAAGGTTGCAAGACAGGATACCAGGGTTTTGAGATGATATGTGGCTCAAAATGCCTACAAATGGAATCTGGCGTTCCATGTAGTGTGATGAACCAACTCTTGTGAATTTCCGTGCGAAGCACGTTGAAAAAGAATTACACCAGCCTCCACCCTAAAACTTGAAAGAAAATTGTAATAAGATATAGAAACTTCGGGAAACCCACAGCATGGTGTGATTATCATACTTGAAGCTAAATTAGACCATCCAGGTATGAGAGGTTGACTATAACTGCCACACCTTTGGTTTAGACTAAAACTGCAATCTATGATAGGTTAACTGCAGGAATCAAGCAGAATAATACAAAATGCATATTCGTACATTTGTGCAACATAAGATAAGTTGCCCAGAGAAACACATATTTCAAAGCGATCCAGGAAAAGCATAATAGTGAAAAGAAAAACGCCAGATTTTATTCTCCACTACATAGAAACAACTCAATAACTTATGGTGCCTATTCAAATCACAGATAACAATAACTAGTGGAAAAGTAGGCATCAACTGCATTTTATAAAAAAAAAAGCACAAATAAGTCAATCATATCCTGCTATATCTTCATCATCTTTGTGCTTTTTGTTGATAAAAGTTCTGAATATACATGATATGAGAAGCAAAGGCATTCCAGTTACATCTGCTCTTTACTTTACCATAGTAGTCGCCTTCAACCACCTGAAGTTATACATAATATAACACATTTTCTTGGAGATCTTGATCTAGAGCAGATCTACTCTACGACCAACAAAGTAACGGGTATTTTGAATCTTAACAAGCCTACTTGAACAGTCTACTCTTGACAAGTTTGTTTTGTTTTGTACAGGAATTGGAGGACTAAATCAAATCACACTGATCACGCCAATACCTCTAGATGCAGAAGCCAGCTATTGGCGCCCGAGCCCCAACCCCTCTGGAAGTGATACCCCGGAGGACTCCCGTCCAAACACACTGTAACCAGTTAGACAACATAGATCAGAACCAAGTTGACACTAAGAAACCCCCAGTCAAATCCAAGAGGGAGGAAGGTCATACTCACCAGCGCCCTTCTCCTCGGCGTTCCGGAGCAGAGTGAGGTCGACGAGAATGGGCTCCAGCGACGTCGGTCCCATCCAAGACGCCTCATCCTCGAAGACCGCTGGGGATCGGTACCGGCCGGAGGAGAGAAAGAAGAAGAGGACGAGGAAGGCACCGGCGAGAAGGGAGGCTCCAATGACGCGGCGGTCATTGTCCCCCTGGTCCATCCACCAGAGGCGGAGCCTCTGGATCGGCCCCCTCGACGCCATGTAATGGTCGCCGGCGACGGCGTCGGACTACCGGAAGAGGGTGATGCAAGAGGCGGAGTGGAAGAGCTCGTCCGCCATGGTCGTTAATGAGATGGGCTTTAAATTGTGCTAAGAAAAAAATATTAAGAAAAGGACGTTTTGCCTTCTGACGCCATCAATCATTCTGCAATCTTAACGCACACGTGTCATCCATCAAGCGTTGCACTGATTATCCATTAAGATCAATGGACCAAAACACATTTAATTCAATAGATCCAGAAAATAATATATTTTAGTGTCAAATTGATCTTTCCGTCGGCTCGTTGAAATCAAGGTTGTAAAACTCCGACAAACAATTCAAATAAGTTTTGACGAGATCGGACCGATCGAATCGGTTAGACCGAATTATTGGACTGGACAATAATAAGTTAATATAAATATATTTTATATACTAACAAAAATTAAAAAACAATATGTATTATATGTGTTAATATAAATTGATAAAATATATATTATACATTAGTTTCCCACATTAAGCAAATATATATATATATATATANTATACTAACAAAAATTAAAAAACAATATGTATTATATGTGTTAATATAAATTGATAAAATATATATTATACATTAGTTTCCCACATTAAGCAAATATATATATATATATATATAATATATATATTCTGTGTATATATATATATATATATATATATATATATATATATAACTCAATACAAATATTTTTAATCATAAAAATTAAAATGTCAAAGAATTTTCACCAATTAAATAAAAACATTTTTCAAAAAATATAATAATCTAATAAATTTACATTTTTAGTTTATTTCTATCTTGAAAGGAAAGAAATATTTTGAATTCGTTGTTAAAAAAACAATAGTCTTAGGAAATTGATATTTAGTTGTAAAATTATAAATTATTTATAAATTTTAAATCTATACAATTGTTTGATTGCTTTAATGGTTACGGAGAACTAAAATCTTCACAACTAAACTAGAAGTCTAGGGTTCAAGTTGCACTACCAATATATATTCATATTAAAAATTTTAAACTTGAAAAAACCTTTGATTTTATTAAACCGATTTAATTGGTCGGTCCAGCTCGGGTCTGGCCGGTCAGAATGGTCAAACGTGAGTTTGACCGATACAAAACAGTTCAATAGTCAAGCCGGGTTTAGGTTGACCCATGAACCGTCGGACCAGTTACAACCCTGGTTCAAACCCTATTAAAAACCCATTTAGAAACAAATAGAATTGGAAGCAATTTATTTCACTTATCTGCTGAACTTAATTGAGACCTCAGTATATAAGTTGAGTAACAGTCTTATAATCAAGTTACAAAACCTATGCATCATACAAGCTGCATCAAATTGGAGCAAAAAAGAATCTGCTGCAAATATATTTGGGCGAATATTCCTGCTACAATTCAGAGCATGGGAAAACTTCTCCAGAGCTCAAGGTAAATGAGAACTTCTGGAACTACCATATAAACCTCTGAACACCAGGTTCATGATCCCACTGAAATGGATGAAACAAGAACACGAACAATGTGAAGACATTTACGATTGCATAAAGAGCTCCGCAGGCGAGCCAGTGCTTAGCATCATCGATCCTGGAATGGAGGATCAGAAAGTAGAAAGGGATGGTGTAATATCGGAACTCTATTAGTGGCGCCGGGACTAGAACTAGTGCAGTGGCAATGACATAAGAAAGGACCCAGATCCATCCCTGAGATTTCCCTGCGATATAACAAAAGAAAAGTGATTGGTCAAGAGTTGTGCTTTAGGAAGTTCGAGCCACATATACTTCACCACTGACCTAGTAAGCCTATTATGGAGAACCATGAGTAGATATAAAGTGGGATCAGGAGGTATTTCATCATCCAGTGAGCTTGGATAACTCTTCTCCATATGTAGAAAGGGTAGTGACGATTATCAGCAAGAAGATATGGATGGGCTATGCTGCACCACAAACTCATATTAGTAATAGTATTAATATCCACTGAGAATTTAACTACATTGAAGAGAATGAACTGACAACACCACAGAAATCGTGCTTTTTGTCACCAAAATATGCTCAATATCTAATGTGGGCTCTATACAAAAGGAAGATGTGTATTAAAACTACATAGACCCAGAAATAATAATGTGTTTCAAATATGAAACAGTGGATAAATGAAGGTAGCTACATAATGCAAAGCCCTTGATGGAACTTTTTAGATATGTAAGTCTTACCTGAAGAAGTGTACTGCAATAATTCCCAGAACCAGAGCCACAAATACTATGAAACAACCAAGGATCCTGTTCTTGCTAAATGATTTCCAAAGAGTTGCAGCACGAGTTAATGAGAAATGCACAGACACGAGGGCCGCTGAAGAACAGAGTGCGAAATACATCATTTGAGCAAAATGGACAGATACAGCATGAGCTTCTTTTGCACCTGCACCCTTTCCAAGGAATGAATAATACACTTTTCATAAGTATATTTCCATTGAATTTCTTAGGCAAATAAACTTCTGAATACATGTATTGACAGAATAATAACGTCCAATACCTAGAACAATACTCCCGTTCCAAGCAACAAAAGCCAAAAATGCTAACAGAACCAATACAAAGGGTGAGAAGACAAGAATCAATTTCCACTTCCAACGCCATAACATAGAAAGTGTATCCAGGATATCATCTGACCAACCTGCTTCAGGACTCTATAGATGAGAAAAATACCTTGATCAACACAATGTCACAAAGCCAACGATTTACAAAAAACCAACATCTTAGTACACCACAAATTATGCTTTAGCATGTGCTGGCGTACAATCATAGTTCAAATTCAACTATTCAAGCACCGTAAAACCAGATAAGAAGTTATGAGGACTTCAATATTTTTTTTAGAGAAATCATTTTAGTTGTGTTCCTAGTTAAATTTTCGATGAAAACATACAAAATTAACAAACAAGTAAATAGATGTCATATGATTCTACAGAGAAGATCAGTTACGAATCAGCAGTTTCCTACCATAAAGATATGTGTATAAACCAAGTATGCATGTTAAAAACTAATATGTACCTGGGAATCCTCCAATTGGTGGCTACTTTCTTTAGATGAAGACAGCTGAGTGCTAAAGTTATGCATCCTTCTGCTTCTCAAACCTGGAGCTGTTGGAACAACCCTTTTGTCAGTCTGCGTGTCAATGTTTCCACTGACAAATTTATGGTTCTTCCATAGAAGAGAGTCTTTCTTGTAGAGATCCTCAACATAACTTAGTGCACCATTAGCAGCAACAAAAAGCATCCATATAATATTTGTTTGCCGAAATAATGTTGCCAGTGCCCCAAGCTGAAAAAGCAAATGTGACTAAAGTGAACCTTATTTTCAAGATCTTGCTTAATCGCTATATCAAATTCATAGTACAAGGTTGACGCTACCACAAAGAACTGCATTATATTAGTAATATAGCGCCTGAATTACCAAATAAGTTTAATATGTAGTCAATTAGTCATTGACCTTGCATGTCTTTGAACATTAACTCTATATATTGCACAGATTCAGCTACAAGTTTTTTTCCCCAAATATGATTAAGCTACAAGGTTTACAACTAACTGCTCACAAAGGTATGAAAATCCCCAATAATATATAGTAACCATATACATAAAGGTCATGCATAGATGAATGATCTTACAAGATACAATATAGGCTAAAAGCATACCGTTGCACTGAGCCAATACTTTCTTTTCAGACAAGCCAGGTACATTGCAAGAACTGCAGTGACTGAGGCCACATCAGTGTAGTACAGAAAGGTAAAGAACCAGTGAAGCGGATACATTGCAATCACAATCGCGTAACTAGTTGCTTTCTTTTCACCAATGTTTGGTCTTAACACCACAATCAATTCATAAACCAAAATGCTACAGGAAATTGCAGCAATGGCATTTGTAGATCGAAGAATCACAGTGGAACAGACATCTGACAACGTTCCGGCAGCCTTAACAAACCGCATGACAGGAAACAGAGAAACAACATATGCAAGCGAAAGATAGTACCTGAAACATGGTAAAGATTCAAACTTTTGGATTGCAGAAAGATGCTGAGATAAAACCAGCAGCATTCATGTTAAGCGAAAGAGAGACGGATCGCACAGGCCAGGAGGAGTGGTGATCATGGGATCCCAGGATCTGAAATCGCCTCGGCAGTACTGCTGCGCCTGGGGGACGTGGAATATCTCGTCCTGGGAAAGAGGCGAAGAAGTTGTTGAGTTTTAGAAGAATATCGTCGAACAGCTGATACGCATATGAGAAAAGAGGGATACGACGAGCAGAATGTACCATGTAGGGATCAGGGACGATGCGGTTGACCACGATGGAGATGGGAATGACCCACAAGCTGACCGCCACGGCCACGGTGACGCGCCCCATCTCTGGGGACCTCCTCCTGCTCAGCTATCGATCTGGTCTTATCTCGCTTCAGCCTTCTGGAGGAGGAGGAGGAGCGACTGGTGGAGGAGAAATTATAACGTGTCTTTTGGTTTCGTAGGTCTCAGGAGTTGCAGGCATTTCCAGCGAGGAGCTCCACCATTCCGCAGCCCCCGGCGACTTCTACAGAATGGAACAAGACTTCCGAAGCCGCAAGCGCAACTGAAGGCAACGAAGGTCTGAACCGTCGATCTTTGACTATTAACTTACAGAACAGATCCAACGCTCAATTAAATTTATAAGCCTATTGGTCATGGATATGTAAAAAAGAGAAGCATCAAATTTTCCATTGTTTTTATTTATTACATCACATATAAAATACTATTGCCTTCATAATCATCTGCAAAAAAAATTTATTAATTGCACATTATCATAGAAATTAAAAAAAAACAATCGAAGAGGTTAAGCATTTTCATCGTTTCAAATGGAAATAATGAACTGTTAATAACTGAAAAAATAAAAAAAACACATATGCAATTAAATTTGAGGACGATTTAGAAAAAATAAACCAATAGCTTAAATCGGACACTTATAAAAGAAATATGGCTCCATTGAAAGCAAGTTTAATTATGTGAAATTTGTGTACATCTGCATTTTATACTTGGTTTATAGGAACTTCAAAGAATTGAAAATATTAATCGTCATGTTCCTTATGTGCAAAGTTTTTCAACTAGTTTTAAAATTAAAGTATATGAGAGTGATGACCCACTTTTGTGTAAATCAGTGTAAACATAAAAATTCATTAGTAATCTTAATTAAAAATGGGATCTGGTTTTTATGAACCGTGATTTTTAAAGTGCTACAATGAATTTTACTTTTTTAAAACCAAAATTATTGCTAAATTTAAAATGTTTACACATATTTTTATAAGAATGAGTTTACACACTCATTTTTTAAAATTGTACGATAATATTGATATCCTTTAATTATTTCTACTTATTCTACTTTATTATATTTTCTCAGGCATTGCATATTTAAGTTAAATTAAATATAAGTTATCGATAAGGTATTCACAATGAAATTATATTTTATCAATAGTTATTGTGCTAACAAAAAAAAACCGAAAAAAAAGTAAGGACTATTAACTTCTCACTCCAATTAATTTTAGAGCAAATAAAAAATTCTTTTAAGGCCACCCATTTCATCCCTAGACAACTTCTTGGTTTGGTGTTTTGCATCATGCAAATAAAATAAATGAATCTGACATTTATTAACTCAATGAGAAAAGAACTCTTTCACAAACTTTGTACAGTGGCACAATGGTGCATGCTGTGTCTGCTCTGATTTTGCCCTCAACTATACATAATATATACAGAATACAACAATACTCTAAAAGACAAGAACATAGAAACGGCACCAGCCTCAGTACTACCAAAATGCTCTTGTTTTCCAAAATTTCAAGGCTGGCAAAGCCAATCCTGTATGGCGAATCGCAGAGCATGGTTGGGAGTAAGATTTAGGTGCTTTAGTTTCAAGTTGGTCATAGGAGAAGTATCCCGGCCACTGTTTAACCAGTCTTGCATGGCTCTTCGCTCATACGTGAACCCGTCGGCTGCCACCTGAGGATCTTGCATAATTTCCTGCAGCATGTGGTTAAGATTGCCATGTTAAATGCAGATTATCTTATGATTATATTTTGGATGGCACGGACAAAGTGCAGGAACCAACTACATTTTGACTGAATAGGATCTTCAACTTGCCTGAAGGATTGGGCAGAGAAAGAAGGAAGGCGTTGATCTCTCCTTCATCAGATGAAGCTGCTCCAGCTGGTTGACAACCTCAAGTGTCAAGTCCGGTCGATCCCGACTGTTCAATTTACTGCATTGAAGGCCAAACTCCGCAAGACTTCTGGCCACATCAGCAGGCCATTCTCCAGCAGCTGGATCCAAAACTGACGACAAACTACCTGATAGCAATGCCCGGTGTACCTCGCCTGCCAAACTCCCAACTGACGGCCTCCCTGTTAGCAATTGGAGGATAATGATGCCCAACGAGTATATGTCAGATTTCGTCGTCAACTCATTAGTCCTTTGATATTCTGGGTCCGCATAGGAGAATGATCCCTGAGAATTTATGTCTGGGCAAAATGAGGAATTATGGCCTGCATCTTCTGCTAGAAACTGGCAAGAGCTAAAGTTACCAATTTTGCAGTTAAAATCAGCGCCCAGAAAGATATTCTTGGGTGTCAGGTCACCATGAACAATCTTTTCAGGTTTGGCTGCATGCAGGAAGTGGAGAGCACTTGAAAGTTCAGCAGCAATGCGGGTTCTTATCTTCCAGGTCACAGCAGTTGAGGTCATTGTGCAGAGTAGATCTTGGAGGGTTCCATTTGGCATGTACTCATAGACGAGGGACAAGGCTTCTGGGCACATACCCAGCAGACTCAAGAGATGAGGATGCCTAATCTTGCTGAGGACATACACCTACAGACACAAGCAATACCAGAATTAATGAACATAAACATAAAACAAACAAACAAAAATACTTTTGTATTTATGTTCACAAAACTATGAACATTAGATATCAAGTAATGTTAAACTTAAATATTCTATATCGACAAGCGAGTACAGTGGATTCACTAACTACTGAAAATCCAATTAACTGTCCACGGGTCACCCTTCTGTCAAAAATCTTTTGTGTGGGACCCACGTTGAAATCAAGTTACTGATAGCAGAACTGACAACTAATTTGTTATTACACCTTTGCACGTGCATGTGTTTCTTTTATGAACAAAAAGGAGGTTGATAAAATGCAAGGAAGCATACCTCCTGCTGGAACTCTGTCTGTCCACGAATATTATGAAAGTGGAACTTTTTTATCATAACAGTTCTACTGAGGAGTTCACCTTTGTAGATGCATCCGTAGCCCAACTGTCTTAACTTGAAGCTCCCCGAAAACTCGCAGGTTGCAGCTTGCACATCTGACAATGTAAATTCTCTCAAATTATAGGCACCACTATGGTAACCAACAGGTTGGGTTTGACCTGAAGACAGGGAAGCATTAGTAGATTCCAAGATCTCAAAGTAAGAGCCATTTCCGCTTAGTTTCTGGACCTTCTGCTTTTCAAGATTGAGGAACTCTATTGATGATTGGATGAGATTCAATTCGCCTGCTGCTTCATCCCTTTGGAGAGCAATTTCTCTGGAACGAGACTCAAGGATCACTATGGTATCAATGACATTTTGCAACTCTCTCATGGATTTGTCTGTTTGATTCACAAGCTCCTCACGCTGCAGCTTTGTGACCCTCAATAGATCTTCAAGTTTTCTTCTGATTAGGGTTTCATGTTGCTGGGCAGCTCCAGATGCCTTGACCTGGTCGAAAACAACTACCAAATTATAATGCAATAACGCCAATGCTGGAAGCAGCTACTGATCTTATAACAGATTATAAAGAAGCAGTTCAGTGCAGTGATCATTAACAGGAGCACCCAGGATGATGCAATAAGCTACACAAAGAACTGCATGTTCAAAAGAAAGAGCAAAAGTGAAATAGGGACTGAAAAACAATCCAACACAGTCACAAGAAATATCAGATAACAAAACCTAGTTTGGAGATTTATTGTACCAACTTAAATGAACTTCTTATGTAATGCATGAGAAAAGAATTAACACGTGCATTTTGTTTGTGTAAAAAAACATATCAAATAATCACATCCATGCATACTCTGTTCAAAGCTTCTTCAGCTTCAGTTTCCACTTGCTTTCGCTTGATGAGTTCTGTGAAGGCTGCTTTCTTTGATCTTTCTACTTCTTCAGTAACTTTTTTGAGCTGCTCAGACAATTCCTCTATTTCTGATGGAAAACTTGAAGGTGAAGAAGACCATGAAGTTGCATTTGGTAAGGATGCTGATTCTTGTGAACCAAACAAATTTGTAGCACATACGACACTGAAATCTTCTGGAATTTCTGTATTGTTGGGTAGCTCTAAGCCTCTGCTTTCTTGTGCATCAGCACTCATGAAGCTATTCAAAGTACTACATTCTATATTAAGCATTAATTTTGTGTGGTCTTGTGAACTTAACCAAAATCTCCCTTTAGTGTCTGACTCATCTGACCTGCAAACTGGCAACAAAGGTTTTGTAGATTCACTGGCCTCCCTTGTCCAAATATGTCTACCTTTGTTGACGAACCATATCTCGCAAAAAGCAGGAGCATTTTTTGCAGTAAAAACTGTTTTGCTGGAGCTCCCTTTCAATTTGAAGCAACTGTATCATTAGAAGGCAACCATTAGCAAAGTCATGGTAATAGAATATTATGGAATCTTTTTTGTTTTTTATGAGATCCAATGGTCCTTGATGACATGGATGTAAAAATCACAAACGAAGAAAAAAGGTTAAGTAACATAATAATACCGTAAGTGCAAGGCATACAAACTTTAGACAATGTGATTAGGAGGGGGAAATGCTAGCCTTATTTTACAAGACAATTTATGATAGATGCCAATTCAACATTAAAGTTATGTAAAGCGTGAAATATAATCTTCATTAGTAAAATATTCTCTATCAAATGTTCATAACAATCCAAATTTAAGGGACTTCTAAAATCTATATCTAATTTAGAATAAAGAAAAAACTTATTCTGATTAAATTTATAATATTTTCATTTGATTGGAGTTCAAAGCAAATTAAAAGACTTAGCTCATAGGCATGGACATTTACTTTTCTGGTGTTGATCCCATAACAAGTTTCCTGATGCCATATTTAGCGACCAAATGAACAATGCCACTCTGAATTTGGTCAGTCTCAGTCCAAATCACCGTTGCTTGCACCTACAAAATAGTTTAACAGGATTACTTATAGGAATTAGAAACTTATAGTAAGAATTATTACAAGCACCAGTGGTGGGGGTGGTGGGGTGTGTGTGTGTATGTGCAAGCATATATATCAAACAACTAGAGTTTAAGTTGAGATCACCAAACAAATCGAAAGAAAAGCATTATATCAGAGAATAAAAAATTGACCTCGACAATGAAGTGCTTAAATATTTAAGGTGAAGAAAATCAAAAGGCATACAAAGAACCTGCTGCAGCTACCTTAGTTATAACAAAGTTTTGCAGGATTAAGGTTCACAACCATACGTATCCAATATGGCTTTGAATTTCTAGGTTTTGATTTACTTCTTTTTATTTTTTCCTTTCTTTTTTGGTCAGTATTTAGTATTTCTTTCTTATTTCCTTTTCTTCTATTCAGGCTAAGTGATTATATAGTTTGTGTCCGATTTGTAAGGATTGATTCTTTATACAAGATGTCCCCTCTCAAAGAAAAAATATAGTTATAATAGATATAGATGTTTCCATGACTTCAACAAGAACTTGATGTGTCTAAGGCTTGTGATGCCCCCTGTTCATGCAGATGCCTAGGTGGTACAACCGTGCTACATGGGTTTTCTGGATTATCATCTGTCCAAAGCTACATTATTTGATGGGCATGCCAGTTTATCATGGCTGTGCTTTACCTGCTGATGTGCCTAGGCACATGGCAACCAACATATGTCACGGGGACAAAACTCAGATCGTATCCTGGTTGACCAAGAGACTAAATGAACCGGCATCACAAACATTTAAGCAACAGTTATATGGGCATGTACAAAAGGCATAAGATGCCAACCAATCCACAAACATCAAAAACCAAAAAATTGGGCAATTTAACAATTAAATAAAGATTTCCAGTAATGATGAAAGAATATCTGAAGAAACATGCACCTGAAACCTTTGGCAATAACTCTTATAATTTAGTAGGATCTTCATTGTTGTTTCCCACTCAGTTCTTCGATAGGAAGACACCAGCTCCTCATTTGCTTGATTTACAGGAATTCTTCCCACTGAACATAATTAAAGAAGACTTTTTTACTAGAACACCCTAAGCGAATAAAGATGAAATCATAATAAACAAGTCTGGTAAAAAATGAGAAACCAATTCTAACAAAACAAAGATAGCTATAAATCATGAGCAGTATAAATGAAATGGTGGCTATGCATGAGTCATGTTATAAGAAGAAAATAAATTGCTATAAATATCAAAAGTATAAGTCTCGATTAGATATATACATCATGCAAAATTATCAGTTATTGATGCTTTCCTTAAAAAACTTACATAAACCTTCAATAGTCAAGTTTACAGGCTTAGGCTTACTAGCTTATTGTCAAACTACCGGTTGACTGGTCAGTCACAAAGGACTCACTGTTTAAACCAATAAAACAAGTCCAGTGGGTCAAACATAATGCTAACTATTCTGGATGCTTCCTCCAGTCTAATTTACTTGGCATACGTTTTTAGGTAGTCCTTCACTAACAATAGGACCTTATACCATTGCTTATTAATACATAGGGTGGTCATAAAAGTCAAAATGTTGAAGACAGGAACGTCAGCAAAGCAGGTAAAATTGTAGGAAAGAAGGATATTAGCCTACGTTGAAACTGATATTTAAAAAAGGTTTCTTTTTGTTTGACAACCAAACTCAAGTACATGACTAGCTTGACATAACTGCTGAAGATCCTTTTGATTTGAAGAATTTCATCCATGGAACAGGGATAGTTATCCCCAAAGGATAAATTTTGGAATAAGCAGTTTTACGTCCCTAATAACAGGGGATAACCTTTTTTCTTAACAACAGTTTTACCCCTGGTAGGATGATTTTGGGGGATAGAATGGTGTGTAAATGATAAAGCGGACCTTTATACCGCAATCATTCACTACTAAATAGGAGTAGCCATATGTACCTATATTGTCTGAATCACGAGAGATGAGGGTAATGCGATATTGGTTATAGTTTATGATGAATGGAAATATTACGAATAAGTGAATTGCATGCAAGATTAACATGTATTAACAAATTAAGTAAATAACGCTAGGTCACCAAAAAAAAGTAAACAATATTTAGATATATGAAAAATGCAGTAGTTTTTGCTAATTGAGGTAGGCTATTACAAAAATCAGGAAAACTACCCAGGTCCATACTATTATAGTTCTTATTAACCCAAAAGGAACGGCAATCACAAAGTGGTTGTCTTCCAGACATTTCAGTCTCGGCTTTCAGCCTAGACCTAGATAACAAGAAACTTGATGAAATCAATGACAACATCCAACTAAAATTTCTTTATTCCCATTCTTAACGAATGGCATACATAGTTCTAAACTTTGAATGATGAGTTGTTTAACTTCCATAATCACCATATCCTTTTTCATGTAGCAGTTATAACACTCAAATGACAAATATTTTATTATTGGCTCATTCTATTTGTTGGGCATCATATTTTATAAATAAACATGTTAAGTGACATTAAACTTGGGCTATGCACTGTAACTAAAATTTCAAACCCATGGCATACTCCCACAACCAAATACATCACGACAATATTTATTAAATGAAAAGGTCATCACAAGTCAGATGAGATCTCCGGTTCAGTAAAGAAAAAGGAGCTCCTCCTTCTCCTCACATCAAACTTGGGATATTCATCCACGAACTTAGTTAGTCCATTCATTGATCGTTGTCTGAGTGATAAGGGTCCACGAATATGGGTATGACTGGCTATTAGCACTAATTGCCCCTTTGGATATATCTCACGTACCCTTTGCCCCACTTTGGTGTTTCCTCTCTGCTTGCATGTAGCTTCCATCTTGCTTACATGCAGTAGAATCAATTTTACAACTTCTTTTAGCAGATTAACCTAAAAAAATTTCTATTACTCCATGAGTCCAGTTTGATGCTACTTATATTGACGTTTAACTTGCTAAATTGCAAAGTAAACATTATTCTATTTGAACCCTTATCCCAGTCTAAGATGCACGAAGGCAGCTTCTGTTCATATGTTCACCCAATTCACGGTGGCCACCCGAAAGCGACTACATATTATGAACAAAAACAACAACGAACGAATAAAATAAAGTAATACCAAGCGAAACTTTTGTTCACTTATGATCACATTGACAACATAGAACATGGCATTATATCGAACAACAAACAAGACAACAGCATCAAACCATTGAGAAAATATATATTGATGGCGAGGAGGAAGAAAGAAAGATTTTTCTCATGAACGAGATGTAACAGAGGAAACAACAACAACAAAAATTAGTAGTTTAAAGCAAATAAAGAAAATTCCAGCACTTCTCAGGAATAAAAAGTAATCGAAAACGCAAGTAATTTTTTTAAAAAGCAAGAATTCGACAAGAAAACTTCCATGAAACAGGAACCGGCGAGGCAAAAATGGAAAGCTTTAGCAGTATATGTAGTTAATTACTGACACAAGGTCGGGATCAACGGCGACGGCTGGTGGACGTGGAGCAGCCCGATCTCCCGCGGCGCGAACCGCCGGAAGGTCCAGCGGAGCAGCGCTAGAGTCTTCTCCGGCGACCTCCCGACGGCCACGTAGAACTTATCCCCGGGGGCGGGCGACGACGACGACGACGAGGACGCTGTCCCTCCGCCCACGTGACCCTCCCTCTTCCGCTGCAGGAAGAGGCGCTGCGCGGAGGGCGACGGGGCCCCTCCGTAGCGGTCCATCGGCGGGCTGGGCGGCGGCGACGGCCTGAGCACCTCCATTCTCGCCGTCCTGGAGACGAGGTCGTCGTCGCCTCCGGTGGCGTGGCGCTCAATTGCTGGAGAGATGAAGGGGGAGAAACCGGCGGTGTGGGAATCACGCGGCGGCCGTCTCCGGCGACGGCGCCGCGGCGTTTGATGGGCTCCGAGGAGGGAGGGAGGGAGGGAGGGAGAGAGAGGGAGAGAAATGGGAGGGAGAGCAGCGCCCGTTGCTGACTTTTTAGTGGCGCTTTTTGATGTGATTGTGGAGAGAAGTAGAAGGGGGAGGTGCAGTTTGGGTTAATAGGATCTTTTGGCATATTCCAACTTATGCTCTCTAAATTGGATTGGATTAATGAGTTTAATACAAATGCTAATTACTTATCATTATTTAGGATGTTAAGTATGTAATGAATAAATAATGTTTAGGAGAGAAAATTTTAAAGTTTTAATATTCTATTATTGATAATATAAATAATATGGTATTGCATATCTAAGTAGATCATTTTTTTTTCTAGATTAATTGGATTCTCTATTAAAGAACAGAAAAAAAAATATTAGTGAGGGAAAGTTTGTAGATTACCCGTCCAATTTTATTAAGAGGTCCATGATCATTTTTATTTTACGACTATCAAGATCAATACCAATTGTCCTTTAGGCCATATTTTTCTTGGTCACATGTTTTTTAGGGCCATTGCCCCACGGTATCCGGGGCTACTAGCATCCGGCTAATCTGTGTCACTCCGGGTCGGACACCTGGCTATGGTGGGTGAGACTCCCAACGAGGAATTACTGCATATAGGGGGCTCGAACTCGAGACCTCCTTTAAACGGGGAGGAACTCTTAAACACTTCACCCCCACCCCATTGGTTGGTCACATGTTTATATACATATATATTGGTTACGAGATCTTAGTATCCTGATCAAAAATATCAAAATAGTAAAGGCAGCTGACTTGGTTGGTTGGTAAGAAGACGAATTAAAATTAATAATATATATTCTAACCATAAAAGAAATATTTTTGAAAAAATAAATTATCTTAAATATTTTAAAATTTTGATCGAATTAATTAGAGGCTTAATAATTATGGACATTGATAATAATTCAAAAAAAGTCCAAATAATAAGAAAAATTTATCACACTATGACTATAAAATATGTGATAAATTATGTATGAAGTGAGCATCATGTAGAAAATGACATGACATAGGTAGAGGATTTTGGAAGGGGCGGCTCCTCCCATTTTTTTTATATTAAGTTTAATTAGTAGGTAGCTAATGAGGAAGAAAATAAAATTATATGTATTTTTTCTACTTTGGCTCCTCTCATTTTTTTTCTCTCTCGCTTGTCACTGTATATTCATTGATCATGAGACCAATAATATACAAATTTACCATGTTAACTACATTCATTAATCCTCTTGAAGGAACCAAAAATATAAAATCCATCATATTGTAAGTTTCCATTAATCCCTTGGGAGGGATCAATAGTATAAAATTCACCATGTTAAGTACTTTTGATTATTAAATCAATAATAATTCAAACTGCGTGTCAGAATATTTGTTGGGGGTTTCATAGAGTTGCAATATGTTGATCCACACATGGATTGCTGTTTAGATTTGGTTTGTTTTATGCAAAATAATATTGGCTTGGAAATGAATTTTCAGAAGAATAACAAATTGTGGATAGTAGTATATGTGATTACTTGTGCTTAAAAAAATTTGTTAATTATTTTTTATGTAGCATGTACGAGAAAATATGAAATTGGATTATTAATTTAATTTTTTATTTCTAATAAATTGATTTTTGGCAATTTTGTACAGTGAGTGGTTTGATTGCTTAGCTTTGTGTGTCAACGAGACATTTAATTGGGCATGCCTCAAGAGTCAAAGGGACATATTGTTGACCTATCGGGTTCATTGGACTTTGACGTGGTATTATGTCAGCTGTGGCAAATCCAAAATTTCCATGTCATACGTACCGAGAAAAATCCCACTTTTCTTTGTTATTAAGGCTTTGGGCAGATTTTTCATATTTCTTTTCTGTTCTCGTTTTTCTTGTGTTTGGCAAATTAAAATTTTAATCGATCATTTCTTTTACATAGACTATTTGAGGAAACTTTTTCTCCTCATTCTTATATGTTTTTCTCTTAACTTTTTTCCCTCATTTTGATATGTTTTTCTCTTTGTTGTTGTCACATATGATAAACAAATAAATAAATAGAATATTTATGAAAAAATGAAATCAATGCGAATTTTCAAGAAATAGCTGAAATGATTATTGAAATATTTATCAGTGCAATTTTTTAACTATAAGATATACATAAATTCTATGATTGTTGCATTGCGACGAAAAGAAGTTAAGAATTTGAATTGCTAAATTTAAATCCTGATCACTAGACTCAATGTTAGAAAGAATATGGGGAATTCGTCAAACGCGTGGAAAAGACTAATCTTTTTTTTTTTTTCTTACTGTATGCGTTTTCATTCAACTAATGTAAGAAACACATTTATTGCATCGGAAAGTTCCAAGTTCTCTTCACATCAGCAAGCACATTACATTACATGTTGCAGTTGCACCTCCCCCGGTTTCTTTTGCTAGAAAATAATAGATTATAAGGATTATCCCAATATTAAAAGAAACCATCTTATCAAGACTTGATTGTCTTTTTCAATTAGCTAGCTATAAAATCAATGGGCAACTAGATTTTTACAATAAATGTGTAGGATTCTTCTTTTGTTTTCTTTTAGTTACGAAAATGATGCTAAGGCCTGATAAAATTAAAAGAAACTACGGAAGTCCGACTAGATGATATTGGATAATTTAGCATTGAAATATAAATTAGAGAAATATAGACAAATAATTTTAAAAATATAATATTGTATTTGGGTATTTTTTTATTTGATTGATAAAAATATTTTTTATGAAAAATATATTGAGATTAAAAAATTAAAGGAGATAATTTATTATTTTTAAAGAAATGAAAAAATGTTCTTTGTTAAATATATAGGTAAGGTCATTTTTATTAATGATGTGCCAACATTTTTTTTTGTTGTTAATTTATATTTGGAAAGCGGCGCTAACAATCGTGTATACTGGTCGTGAATTGAAATCTCAACTCAACATCGAATTCGATTAATTTAATATTCGTTTCGAGTTGCACGTCTAATTATAACGGATGAGGCTCCTGACAAAAATATTTTTAAACATAAGATACAAAAATTGATGCCTCCTTAGAGAGTCGTCAAATTACTATATGATGCAGCAATGTTGATTGTGCACACTGCATCATTTTTTAAGGGTAGTTTGACATATTTCTATTTTCATTAATAAAAAATTTAAAATATTAATAAAATTGATTATCATTTTATAAATTATCGATAATATCTTTGATAAGTATTAATAGCCTAAATTATAATTTATACTATTAAATATGAAATTACTTAAATACTCTAAAAAATTATTTAATTTTGCTAATATGTTGATTTACATAGACGAAAGGGTAAAAATAAAAAAATGAGCTTCGTCAAAATATATAGAGTTTATATTAACAATTATATATAAAATAATCTTATGAAAAGATAATGTTACATAATATTATTTTTATAATAAAATATAAATATTTTAAAAGTTCAGTTTAATAAATAATTTTGTTAAAATAAATCTCACCATACTCGAAAGACACATTGATGTTAAGTAATGATAATTTATATTATCATAAAAAAATTTATCGATAATATATTACTGTCAAATATGATAATATATTAACTATAAAAAAATAAATAATTAATAATCTATTTAAATTATCTCATACCAGACTGTCCATAAATATTAAAAGAAGTTTACCATGCCATTAATTTTAATA